>VZSR01000247.1:17306346-17453113 GCA_013398615.1 Brachypodius melanocephalos
CCCAGCCCCCCTGAAAATATTTATTCCAATTTAACTGTTTAGATGTTGTAGGGTTTTTCCTTGCCTGATTGTTGTTGTTGTGAGAGACTTTTTGTTTGTGGGAGGGAGTTTGTATTGTTTTGCTTTGGGTGGTTTTGGTTTCTTTGGGGTTTGTTGTTTGTTTTTGGAGGGGGGTGTGTTTGGGGGTTTTTTGCAGATCTTTTGTTTAGGATTTCTCTACTGCTAAATAAAAAATAATTACCCAGTCAGTAAAACAGCCCAGGGTCAGAATCAGTTCTGCAGAGCAGGTGACTGTCTTTTGCTTCCCTGAGTAGGGATCTGATTTTTGCCATCTTACACTTTAAAAATTCAAGTCCGGTAAAATCATGTGTATGAATTTTTAACTCCCTATCTCAAGCCAAAGCTCTCTATAACTCATGTTCTCTGAACTCTGACCAGCATTAAGGTAGAGCTTGTTAAAAAATACAAAACACGAATCAGCATTAACCCAACCCTGACAAATCCTGTAGTTACAGCACAGCTCTCAAACAAATGAATATTCTAGAAGTAAATACATTACATAATAAAAATGCACATACCAAATGGTGAGAGATTAATTTAGACCCCTTAATAAATTCATTCTTCCCCAATTTATGTCAATGATTTGCATATAATAAAATTGTCCTTGAGCAAATATCTGATAAAGTAATAAACCTGTCAGCTGCATAAATTGACTGCTTGCTAAGGCTATCTGGCAGTTGGTTCATACAGGGGCAGATGCTCTGCTATGACACAGTAGCTGCAGGAAACATTTGTCTGTTATGTGATAAGGGGGGAAAACAGAGTAAAGATTAGCTTGGATTTTACTCAAGCTCAATATTCATCACAGAAGAAAGGAATATGCTCTCTAACCAAATCTGCATATGTTGAGTCCCTTGAATTAGGCTTTTTCAACTCATCTAAAAAGGATAAAGGTTTTTGCTAAGTATGAGAGGAGATTAATAAACTGATTTGCAACTGAGCGTTTGTTTTTTTTTTTCAGAATGCTTCATGTTGGTCACATTATTTAATGAATCAAGTAACAAAGAGCAGAAAAGGAATCTACACAGACAATGTGTTAGACTACAAAAATCTGAATCTAAAACATTAGGATAGGTCATTAAACACTCATGTTTTCAGAATACCTCTTTTTAAGGATGATTAAACTGACCCATTTACCCCAAAATTCATGTTAAAACTGTTGTTGCAAGGTGTTCAGCAGTCCTTTCAGCCAATAGCACATGTATGTGAAGAATTTCCTGCTCAGAGGCAAGACTTGAAAACAGCACAGCCCTTCCTAGTACTACATTTCCTTCTTAAGGAAAAAAATGGAAAAACACTGAGGAAACACAGGTGTCAATTGCAAACTACTCTTCTGCCCCTCTCCTTCCCATCCTCTGTGACTACACAGAAACCTGGAAGACTGTTCATACAAAGATTACAAAGTATGAACATTTACTGGGTTAAAATATTCAGGAAAAAAAAAAGGTATTAATTTTGATTTGTAGTTTCCAGTGATGATCCATAAATCATGTAGAGTGAAACTAATTTAAAGGAATGAAAGCAATTGATCAAATAAGAAGAGATGTAAAATTGTGGGTGTTCCTGCCTTCTTACCTGCTCTTTTCTTTAAAGAAACAGAAGAAAACAAACCAGAGGCACACAAGCATGCAGTAAAGACTCTAACTTTGTCTTTAAGATACTGCTGAAATTCAGACAAAATTTCATAAAGCAGATGGATTTCTTGCAGTTAAATAGAGAGCACATTAGGAGAATGGCAGACCTTAGCTTTTCAAACTCCTGGGAAGTGAGACTTTTCAGGGGGTTTGAAGTGATAATTGCCATGCACGATGCCAATTATTTATGTGGTTGTGTCCAGTTGGAAAAGGCAATTTTCAGCATGTCTGCTCCTGATGTACTAGGAGCAAATATGCCTCACAAGCAGAAAAATCAAAGCTGCACCAGAATCTGCTCCTGGTAGAAGTGAGAAGCGGATGCTTTCACATAAGGAGCTGTCAGAGTCAACTGAAAAAAGTCACCTTATCAGGAGCAAAGTGACAGAGTCACAACTGATCCTATCCCAGGTCTATTACAAGCCTCAGATTCTCCTACTCAAAGCTTAAGGCAGCATTTATATATAAATCTATACATGAAAATTTTAAAAAAGGCAAACAAAACCTGAAAAAACAAACTGCACTTTTCAAGAAATAATTACTGCCGAAGAAAGATGCTAGTTATATGTATTGACCAAATAGTTATAAAGCAAGATGTCTAATATTTCCTATTACCTGCACTGTATAATATTTGTATTATTGAAAGATGAACTCAAAGCAATCAAGTTTGTATATGTCACTGTGATTTATCACTTCCAGCAATAATGAAAAATTCCTCTCAGTTCTCCAGAGCTTCTCAGCTGTGTTGCACATCATTGGAGAGTTTAAACAGCCACGTTTCAACACATCTCTGAGAAACAACCAGACTGCTGATATTGTCTGTTTTCTTCTAGTCATTTTGCCCTGAATGGGCAATGTATTCCCAGCAGCTGTGCCAAAGTTCTTACCCAAGTGACAGAAATCAAGTGACCTGGGGGAAGAACCAAGTACCAAGCTCAGGCACCCCAGGGCACACATCGGTGTTCTCTTCTCACAGAGCACCAGCTCAGACATTGCCAGTGAGCAGGAAACACAAAGGCTCGAGTGTTTCCCTGCAGAGAACACTGCCAGCATGTTTAGGCTTTATTTGGACAATTTCTTCCTTTGCATCATGTTCTGTGATCACTCTTCACCAGTAATGGAATAATGAACTTCTAGTCAATATTGTACATGCTGAATTTTTTTTCTTCTTTTTTTTTAAGACTCAAAAGCACATAGTACAGATCTCAGCTTGAGGGTATTCCAGCATGCCTTTCCCATCATGGTTATGCATCTTTGAGGATCTGGCCTTCATATTATGCTTATGCTAGTTATAGATACCCCATAGGAGACTGGATACTGCTCCTTAATTCCCTGCCAGACCCAAGAGGCAAATTACAAGTCTGCCTCAATCTGCAACAGCTGTCTGCAGTGCCTCTGGAGTCAGGCAGAAAATAGAGACTGCAGAGTTATTTCAGTTTTCCTGCTTAACCCTTTTGTTTCCCATTATCCCCCAAGGGATCCTCATGTGTCAAAGTCATCATAGCAACTCGGGGGGTTGTTTATTAGGTTTTTATTATTATTATTCATTTTCTTCTCGCTGTTTCAGATTGTGATTTTATTCTCTGTCCTGTCAGGGGAAGTGGGGTGACACCTGAAATTCCTGAAGTATGTTTGAGCAAATTGGCACTGCAGTGAGCATAACTCACATAGCAGCAACAAGGATTTAGTTAAATAAAAGGGAATTGGGGTATTTCAACAATCTTGCTAATGAAGGTGCACATAGATACAATTTATCTAATAAAAACAATGTATGATATAGCTGAAGACTCCAGGGCATTTACTAAGTAGAATAACAGAGAGTAGTTTCTTATCCCCATCTAGTACAAGAAAGCAAAAATTTTATTCAATTTATGGAATTACACAGGTATGTGAAAAATTAGATCTCAGTCTATTTCCTGAGGTGCCTAAAACCCAACACCGAAAATCCTCCTAATATGATTAAGCAGCTCCTCTGTGAGCAAGTCTGCATTTGTGAGCAATTCCCTGGATGCTGCAGTAGCTGCAAGTGAGCAGCTTACACCAAGGCTGGCTGTGGAGTACAAAAGGGAGGAGAGATGCAAAAGAGATATGAGAGAAATCAGAGGGACAGGTGGGAGTGGGGGATGCTTAAGAGTTACACCATTGTGCCTGGCTATATTAATCTTTGTAATAAAGTACTTGGGGAAAAAGAAGAAAGATTTAGACATAGTTCTTGCTTAATAGAAATGTCATGCTTTCAGAGATCTGTCATGATGTTTAAGATGACAAAATTCCTTCTACCCTCTGGTACTGAGAAATAGCTCTTCCTCAAAACTAAGGAGCCCCACATGTGTTTGCAATAATGTAACAGACAGCCACACGTGATTAACTGTAAGTGATAAAAAATCCTGTTCATCTGTCTGAAAAAAAAACAACAAAGCAAACACATGATCATTATGAATCTCCTTTCACAAATCACCTTATTTATGTGGTGTCATTCCACTTCTTTTATTTTGACAATAAGTCAAAATTCAGCATCAAATTAAGTAGGAGCTTTTTCATAAAATGCAAAGAATTCTGAACTGGTTTTCTTTCAGAGTCTTTGCCTTTCCTTGCTTATGTCATCTGGCATACAATGGTGAGCCACCTTCATGAACAGAAAAATCCCATGTCTTATCTCCTCGTGCTCCAAGAACACACTGGAGTATGGTGAAGGGCCTGGGAAGCATTCCCAGGTCTCTTCCACCTCTCTGATGTTTAGCAGGGGATTTTCTTTCTGCTGTGTTTTAACATTCTCAAGCTCTCTGTTATGCACAGCAAAAATTCATAGATAAGTAAGTACAGTATGTAGAACTAAAACTCCTTTTCTTTCACGAGAGGTTTCAGGCTAAGAAACTATTTCCTTAGTCTTCAATTAACTTAAAGGAAAGAGTTGTTCTTCACAGGTTATTTCACAGGTTTGGGGCTCCAAAAGGTCAAATCCTGATCTTTAAATCCCTGGTCTAGCAGGTCACAGTGTCTCCTGACTACACTGAAACTACATAAACCAGATTAAGTGAAGTGTTCATGGCAGGTACAATCCTGATGAAATGCTGAAAAGTCCAGAGCCCCCATTATAGGAATGTTTCCTACACACAATAATACAATGTCACTTTTTATTAGAAACCATTCAAGTTTTTGATAGGGAAAGCATAGTAAAATGGGGATGTTCATAGGGGCTATAGAATTATATAGAATTATGATGGTTTGTTTTGATAAAGGTCTGAATTACAATTTCAACTTCATGTTCAGTGAAATTTTTGCCCTAACTACAGAGGCCCAGTTTATATGTTCTCAAAAGTAAATGAAAAGCAGAATGAATCCTTCTTTCCTGTCCACAGACTCTGAAGTGCAGCTGCTGTACTTGAGGAATGCAAGCCAGAATGATGTGTGGTTTACAAACTGCATCAATTCCAGCTCCTTAAAATACAAAACTTACTGGACTGGGCCAGTCAAAAGATTTCAGTATGACAAATGGTAACAAGAAGTGATAAGGATCCAGTTGGTACACACTCATTGATCTCCTCCTTTCTCTTTCCTGTGCTCAGGAGCAATGTTCTCCAAACTCTGGCACCCCAGCCATGTTCCTCCACAGGCTCCTTAGAGAAACCAGCAGAGTCACACCACTGAGATAACAGCACTTCGTTTACTTCCATGTTTCAGTTGTTCTCTGAATCATGAATATCACTTATCCTATCAAACAAGTCTCAGAAACCAGAACAGCTTGATCAGACAGTCTAGATGGTGCTTCAGTTTTGTGTTATGCTGTCCTATGTAAGATCTGGCACCCTACAAATCCTTACCCAGCCCCATACACAGCTCCCTGAGTTAGACCTTTCCTTTCAGAGGCCTTGGTAGGAGGTTTGAGCTGAGTATTCCAACAGCTGGTGGCTGTTGTGTGCTTTCAGAAAGATTTACCATATGAGAGTGGAGAGAAAAGAGAAACCTTACCCAGAACAATGACAACAAAAAACCCCAAATGCATCCATGATCAGAAAATCCTCAACCTTCAAACTTTTTGTAGTTGGTAAACTGCTGAAAAAAGCCACTCTGTCCCTGCTGCTGCCCTCCCCCAGGCACCCTCCAGTGGCCACTGTGGCTGACTGGGCACAGGGTTGGGATGCTCTGTCTGACCCAACTTGGCTGGTGCTGTGCTATGATAGAAACACATAGTGAGTTAGCAAGACTTTAGATCTGAACAGTAAAAAATAAAGCACATGGGAGAGAGAGAGCCTCAGCTGGATGGAAAATGAAGGTGCAGTGCTTTACACCACTCAGGTCTCACTCTCACACATTAGTGGCCTTTAATCAGTTCATTGAAATGGCTTAATGTAAAAGTAGGGCTCATCAGAGGAAAAGAGCAGCTTTGGAAACAATGAGCACTGTTTCCTAATCAATATTCTAGATCTTCTGTCAGCTCTCACAATGAATCAGTATTACATTTCTTTGGTTTTATAACCCCTCAAGTAAACCGAGATACAATTCTTAAAAATGTTGGAATGAAATAAGGATGGAATTGTGCCTACACACTGCAGTGCAGCATCCCACAGATCTACAGTATTTATTTCTTACTATCAATAGGCTCATTTTAAATAATGTGGATAACCACTGTTTTAATGCTTATTCTACTATCCATAAACATATATATAATGATGTCAGTGGTAAATAATGGTAAGATTGATATTGTGTTAATACATTTCCTCATCTGCTATTTTTAAGGATGAATGAATGAAGTTGGGGATGGTTCTGTAAGGGTAGGATATCTGGGGAACATATTCTCCCATAACCTCTTTGACTTGAAATGTAATACACAGATGTAAACACACCTGGTTTCTGCTGGGAATAAAACCAGGACCATCTCACAAGGAAGGCACAGGGCCAGGGCCAATAAAGGTCTGCACTGCCTACAATTTAGGCACTGCAAAGTCTACTTAAGGAAGTTGGATCCTGTTGCAGCAGCCCTCTTGTTAAAGGGCCAAGACACAGACTGCTTGTCTTTCACAGCATGAAAAGGACCCTGGTTTATTCCTCTTTACAGTTCAGCCATCCTAACTCCAACCATTATTCCTCTTTATAGTTCAGCCATCCTAACTCCAACCATTATTCCTCTTTACAGTTCAGCCATCCTAACTCCAACCATTCACTGACTCTGGCTGCAACAGCTCCTGCTGGAGATTTCCCCTGCAGCCTCTGCCTGCTGGTTATTCCCTGCTGAGCTCTGACTGCAGTTATCAGTGAGCACACTGACTGCAGGCTTTTACCCAGCTAGACTGTGACTGCAGGTTCCAACAACAGGCTCTGACTGCACACCCACACTGACCTCAAAGCAGCGATTCTCTCTCCCCAGGACCTTTCTTCTTCACAAGCCTCTCATTCCTCAAGGTTCCTTCTCCTTCATGATCCTCCTCACCAGCTAACCCACTCCCTTTTATCCCACTTATCTTTACTGGATACAGCTGTGACTTATCAGGGGTGATGCTGAACTGGGTAACTAACACAGCCTACAGGCTCCAAAGTGGGATCCAAAACCATAAGAGATTTTTAGGCTTTCTACACATTTGGTAAAGCACCTAAATCTCCCAGTGCTGGTGCTGGTTAGAGGTCTCCAGTATGAAATGCTGAGCACAGACGTAACTCTGGATTCTAGACCATGACATCATGGCTATTTCCCATTTTTCTCCAAGAACTGGCCAATGTAAAATATAGAAATCAGCCCTGCAGTCAGGGTTTGCCAGCAAGGACTTGCTGCTTTCACTTGGGCTCTTTAAACACAAAGACATCCCTGCTGGTTGTTTCCCTTTTAAATATTGCATTGCTTGTTGCACAGTGACCTAGATTCAACAAGATAGAAGCAGAACTGTTTTGGATGCCAAAAGTGCTTTAAAAGAATGCCCTACTTGGACCCAAATAGCTTTAACTCTACATCAGGGCTCTCCCCTGAGAGATAACAGTGGGAATTTAAATGTCTCCAGCCTGAGGGCAACAGTGAACTGTACTGCTCAGCTTCTTGGGCAACCCATTTTTGCTACCAGAGCATGCTTAAAAGAAGGCTAATGCTTTTCCTTCAGTTTAAAGACACTGCAACTGCTGGGTGAGATGTTTCTGTCAGTGGCTCTGCTGAGCTCAGAACCTCCTGTTAAATCAGGCCTTTCACTAGAAGGAGGGTGGAGTTCAAGCAGGAGGCAGGTATTTGGTCTGAGGCAGATTTGGGCATGTGAGCATGGACATCTGCTAATTTTCGTATGAAATGAGGCACAGGGGAGAGCTGCCTTCTGGAGTGATGCTTCCAGTTTTGATCCTGGACACCTGAAGCCTGAATAAAACCCATGGTTTAAACACAGCAAAAGTGAGTGCAGTGAGGCGTGGTTTGGTTGTCATTGCCCCCCACTTTTTATTATTTGCCGTATTAATAATCATTAATACCAAAACAAATTTTCCTCCTCTGCGGCTGTTTGCAGGCAGAGCCTGTTGTCAGTATCTTAGTCAGGAGTTCATCTCTTAGAATTCTGCTTCTTCACCTCTCTGAATGCTTTGATTAGGGATTTTATTGTTTGAGAAAAAAAAAAAAATCAGCTGTCAATCTTCCAAATCAGCTGCTTTATTTTATATTCATCATCCATTCTTATTTAACAATCTTAATATGTACAATGTGAGGCCCTTCACATTTTACAGATTAGTTGTAGACCTATGCAAACAAACAAAAAAAACCAACCAAACAAAAAAAAACCCACAAAATAATAATAAAAAAAATATTTGCCAGTTGAGCAGCTTCAATATGGACATTAGTGAGATGCCCAAGGAACCCCCACAGTGCAAGATTTATCCAAGCCATTTTTTAGGGCTTTCCATGAAGGTACTTTGTAATATTGTAATCCTACATTATTACCTCCACAATGTCTGGCAAAAGGACATTGTAAATAATCTGCAAAGGAATACATCCTGTGTTTTTAAACTCAGCAGCCTGTGGTTGCCACAGTTACTAAACATACTGTAAACATTGTTTGTTATCTGCAATATGTTGCCCTTTAAGAGAAACAGAGCAATATATGCAGCACAGCTACACAGAAGAGCCACCCAATGTTTGCAGTTGGAATTGATACCTTGTGCTGGCAACTTGCCCTGCCAACTTGTCTTTCCAGATGAGGGGATGGTGTTCCTGCTGTGGAAGCACTGCTTAAACACTTCAGGAGGAAGAGGCAAGCAGGCCCACAGTGTCAAGTGGGATCAGGATATCAGCTAAGTAAGGAGTGTTCAAAAAAATTATCATGGCAGGACTAAGCTGGTAAAGCAGCTTTACATAAGTAAACTCATCAAACTGGTATAAAGCACTCAAATGTTCTCTGTTTTTTCTCACTGGAGGACTGTGCATGTCTCTGTATTGGAGATATCTGTGCATTTGTTATTGCTGACCCATGCATCTTGGCATCTGATTAAACAGATGAACAATTCTATTCTCCACTCTTGCAAATATCCACTGAAGGCAGCTCTAGCAGCGTGGTAAATGTGGAAGGCACATTCACAGCTGAAGACTGCACACAGATTGCAGCAGCAGTTTAAACTTGCAGCTATCAGTGTATGAAAGTTTCATTTCATAGTAGCTAGAACAGCTTTATCAGGATTCTTTCTCATACTTTCAAGATCCTAATTCACATCTCTCTACCAGTCAGAGCCCACATGATTCTTGACTAGTTCCACCACATTGCATTTTTCCTTGTTAATGATCATACAAGCAGATGTGGTCACCCTTTGAAGTATTTTTGCCTGATGATCCAAGCCACAATTGGACTGTATGAGTTAAGCTGTTGGAAAGCCTAGGAGTTCATAGGCAGACAGAAGGAAGACAAAATTTCAGGCCACTTTCAAGCCACAGTTAGAAATCAGTGTCTCAGTAGATTAAAAAACCCTAAATACCACAATTTTAGTGAAACTTCCTGTACAGTACTGTTCGTTCCTATTCACTTCTTTACTGATACAATGGTTACAGCATGAGATTACTCCTTATCAGGAATAGGATAATCCCCACAAAAGAGATATTACGAATAGCCCAGCTATGATAAATGATTCAGAGCCTGATCCTGAACAGGAATCAAAAAACATCTAAAATAAGCAAAAAGGATAGAGGGTTTCAGGTGGTTTAATCCCCTTTAAATTTGTTTTTTGACAAAATCATCAATCAGAATAGAATCATCCTTGACAGTCCTTTCAATACTTAAAGGGCACTTATATGAAAGATGGGGACAGACTTATTTTCATAAGAAATGTTGTGACTACAAAGGGCAATGGTTTAAAAATAAAAGAAGGAAAAGAGACTAGATATAAGGAAGAATATTTCACAATGGTGGCAGTGAAGCTCTGGCATGGGTGCTCCAGGGAGGTGAGAGATGCCACATCCTTAACATAATCCAGGCCAGGCTGGATGGGGTTCTGAGCAACCTGATCTAGTGGACAATGTCCCTGCTAAGTAGAGGGGGGTTATAGCAAATGGCTCCTCCCAACCCAAACCATTCCATCATTCAAGATATTTTCTGGAAGCATATTTTTATTTGAAATGCAATTTATAACTACTCAGATATATACGGTTCACTTTTGGCCTTGTGGAAGCCTGTGAAAAAAGCACTTTGGGCGAAGCTGACATATTTCAGACTCCCAGAAAAGACAGCCTGCTCCAGGGCCCTCAGCCAAGAAAATACAGAGAAGCCAGGGTTATACTGCCAGGATGTGTCCAGGGCAATATTTCTTGTCAAAGGCCTTGGAGCATCGGGGACAGTGCTTATTATGTGGCCAATAATAGCCAGACCAATCCACTGAGACTGAAAATTAGAGGAGCATTTCTCTTCTGGGGGAGCATACTGCTGAAACACTCTTTAGTGGGGAAAAAAATCGGAGAAAAACCTCTGTGTTTTTCTTCCCAAAAGTCTTTTTAGGTGCAGCTTTCTAAATGTCTGAGTGGGAACTATACAGAGTTGTTACCTGTCCTAAAAGGAAAAGAACATGACTTAGTGAATTCTTTTTCAAAAGTACACACTGTGCTCCATTTTCACTCCTGTATTTCTTTGTCCATTATGTTTCAGCTCAGTCCTGGCACAGATGAAATTAAACTATTATTTGTGTAAAAGGCTAGAATTTCGAAGCTGAAATCCAGAGTCATCAGAGCATACATAATTGCTGTCCCCTGGCATTTGAAACTATACAATTGTTTTGAATATTCCAATTTGGGGAATTGTTTCAATGAAATACAAATGTAGCATTTCAAAGAGCTGAGGCTAAAGAACCACTATACTACTCCAGAATAAGGATATTAACTCTGGTGTCTAGGCCAAACTGCAACACGTATGCCATCTCCTACCCCTGTAAAAATATTCCAGAAATTTCAGGTGGAAAATATTACTTTCTGAATTATACTGCTAAGGATAGATCCTCCCTGATAAGATCAGTTTTCTGATATGTAAATGGAAGGAGTGCCTACCAGGGGATTCAGGCAGATGTTGAATAAAGACCACTGTAGTTCAGATTGTATACCATAAACTTTAGAAGTCAAAAAGAACTTTTTGATTAGGTATGAGAAATTAAACAGCAGCCAAAGAAACCTGTGAAGCATGACCACATATATCTTTGGGGTTTTTGTGTATCCAAGAGAAAAAGAAGTGAAACAACCATGAATAAACAAATAAACTAGTAATGCTAACAAGTCTCCTGGAGCTAAACTGCTTTCTGAAGTTTATATTACCTGAGATTTCCAATCATAAACTGTATGGGATTTATTTGGCAATAATCCAACTACAAGGCAAGAAAACAGGGAGGAAATAGATTTTTAAATCTTCAAACAATAAGATTGAGTATTCAAGATAAAAACACATTCTTGCACTGGATTTGAAGTGTAAATAACTAGAATCAGTAGCAGCTACCAACACAACTTTATGAGAAGTTCTTATGAAGAGTTTGGTCAAGTGCAATGCTTTCAAGTTAACCACACGCATTTTTGATATTATCAGCTCTTCATAATCTTTTTATTATTATTTGACTAGTCAGCCTAAAATATGTCAAAATCTGTCTTCGTTTCTGCTAAGCTAATTTAACTCTAGACAGACTTTCACTAATTTAAGCCAGTTCCTGACAAGGTTCTGTGCGTGGAACATGAAAGGAAGGAGGTTGACGTGGGAATAGAGTCAATTTTGGTCACTGGCTCCTGAGGACAGGGAATAATGGAAGCTGAAAGATCAATTAAATTATTTCTTGAATGACTTTAAAAATATTTCACCTCCAGAGAAGAGCAGCTTCAAAAATTGGTGTGGGATGTGGAGCTTTTTGTTGCTTGATTATTGGTTAAAACCCCAGGCAGGTCAATAGTGAATTGCAGTCACCTGCACTCAGCTCTGCAAAAATGTGAAATGAGCAGGTGAGTTGGGCAGCTCCTACAAGACACATCCATTTCAAAAAACACATGAGATGTGATGAATGTGATGAATGTACTGTCATCCTTCTGGTAGCAGCTCAGAGGAATTGTGGAAACAACAGAAACTCCTCCTTCAGAGCACATTAAACCACAATATTGGAATAATGCCATTTAGATTTACAAGTTTTATTCTCTAATTCTGCCAGTATGGCACTTTCTCAAAACTTATTTAGGGTGCAAATCTCCAAAGAAATTATAAAAGCATCAAAATCCAAAAAGATCCAATTAATGATGCTTTCTATTTTGTATGTTTGATGTAACACAATTGATTTCTTGCTTACCTAACACATTTTCAGATATTTGTCTCATAAACCAGGATGCTTTGAAGGCAAGAACTCCTGCACTGAGAATCTCTTTATCTGCCAGAAGTTTCTTGTGTCAGTACATTACAATGAAGAAACAAGGGGTTTTTTTCATGCAATATCTAATGTCAGTCATTTGAAATAGGGTTATGTCCCTTGGCATTTATTAATTACACTGAAAATTCCCTTGGCTATTTGAACACACTACAATCACTGTTTCTTATGACATTCAGATAATTGAGGCTGCACTGCATTTTATATTGGAAAAATTGGATTTTTTTTTTAACTACCTAAAAACTGTTTCTCTCTTGCAAAATAGTTACCTTGGGCCATATTACACAGTTTCAGGACAGAATTAATCTAAGATTTTGATAAATAGACTATCAGACAAAGAACAATGGAAATAGAGAAAGCTAGAGAAAACCCTTAGGAAAAAAATCTCTAGGATGCCAGTGCAGCACTGAAAAAATTATTTGGGGTGGCTGAGGAACCTCCAAACTTAGGAGCCTTCCAGACTCAGGTGGGCAAAGCAGTG
Organism: Brachypodius melanocephalos; assembly: GCA_013398615.1. Taxonomy (NCBI): domain Eukaryota; kingdom Metazoa; phylum Chordata; class Aves; order Passeriformes; family Pycnonotidae; genus Brachypodius; species Brachypodius melanocephalos. The sequence goes on from VZSR01000247.1 coordinate 17,319,346, forward strand.
ACTGACCTCATCTGGTGCTGGAGACTGTCTGGCCTTGAGGGGGAGGCTGGACCACAGGAGCACTCCAAAGGTCTCTCATGGATGGTGTTTCTGTCATCTTCCCTTCCCTGAGCCACTGCTGTGATTGTTTGGATGGAATTGGTGCACAGAGGCTGCAATTCAAGGAGTCACCTAAGGCAGGCCAGGGGACTTGGCCATTAACAGAATGGGTTAAACAATTGTTTAGGTAATTTCAAGAGACAGGGCCCCTCTACACACACAGTAATGGTTTTGCTATTACCTGTGCATTAAAAAAAAAAAAGAAAAAAAAAAAAACCAAAACAAAAAACAAACAAACAAACAAAACCCCAGAAGCATGAAAGTGGGAGATGAAATAGAAAATTACAACCTAAACTACAGCAAAAAAAGGATTAAATGTTATAATGATATGAAAAGAAAGCACTAAGTAAGGAGCTGAGGAATAAAGACACACAGACAATGGCCGTGGGATGGGATGCCAGCTCTGTACACCACAAGTAAACTGCAAATATTAGGAGGAGAGGGAGACAGAAATGCATGAAAGGATATAGAAGTAAACTCCATCAACAATGTTCATCCTCTCTAGAGGCAAAAATAAATTCTAGAAGGATGATAAAGGATGCTTTAACTGCAATTGTAGGCAGCATCAGCAGGTTCAGGAGAGTGTTTTACACTGCTATGGCTACACTGGTAGCAGTGTCCCGCCTAAGTTTAAGATTAATTCAGATGTTTGCACAAGTCTGCTGTTTAAACAAACAGAAACAACCAAAACCTCCCCAAAATAACAGACAAAAAAACCCAGAACCAAACAAAGCCTCAGGGAGCTGCAAACAGTAAGTGAACTGAAGCTGTCATTTACTTCTTGACTGCACATTAAATAAAGCACAAAAGAAAAGACAAAAAGGGAGAATGCTGTTTCATTTTTGATTAAAATAACCCATCTTCCTTTCTATCAGAAAGGGACAATTCTGCTGTGCCAGTTTTCCACTCATGGGTGGCTGTCCCCTCTTTTGGAGACAGCATCAGGTGTAAACAGCTGAGCTCTCTGCTCCCCCTCTGTCACTCTCAGCTGCAGAGGTAATACCCAATTTTTGCCCACCAGGAGTTGGCTGCTGGGCTATTGGGAAGGTTTCTGCTTGCCTGTCCTGAGTGAGGGCTCATTTTGGCCATACTCCAGATCTTCATTTCAGCCTCCATGCACTCCTGCCCTTTCATTGCAGGGAAAGGAACTGGGCTCTGATTTCTGTGAACCAAGCACAGATTTACAGCCACACGTTTGTAGCCAAGGAGCAAAGCTTTGGTTCTCTCTCCAGGCTTCTGTGCAGTCCATACTGGAAGCTGTGCACTGCTTTGTTTCCAGCTTCTCTTCTTTACGTGCCAGGCACGAGGCAAGCCTGTTCAATCTTTTGGGGATGATATGCAGAGAATAAAATATAAAGAACAAAAAATTCTATCAGGCTAGAGAGTCATAAAATGACTGCTGTTTCCAGTCCTCGAAAGTAGACTTCAGCCAGGTGGCTTCAAATATTTATGTTGTAGTCAGTAGAAAACTGTTCACTGAAGATGTTTAAGCATTACCAAGTCACTAGGTGTGGCTCAGAGAACACAGCAATGATGTTCTTGTGTTGGACTCTTTCCTCCATCACTGTCCCAAGTTCCTTGGATGCATTCCTGCTGGTTTTTGTTCCTCCGTTCTATAGGCATAATACTGCAGATAAAAATACAAAAAAAATACAGAAAAGCTGCTAAAATAATTACTGGTCCACAAAACTACCCGAGGATCATTTTTGGATGGAAAAATATAGGCATTCCAAGTCCCAAGCCTGCTCTGACCCTTGCTTGATTGAAAACAACATCTGTTTTCCAGGTTTCCAGCTGTGCTTGGCCAGCCAGAGGTAGCCAATTGCAGACATGTGTGACATTTCCTCAGCACATTATGCTGACATCACTGACATGCACCTTACTAGAACAATGAACAGCAAAACTTCTCAACACCTTTTAAGTCTCAAATAGCTCCATCCCAGGAAATTCAATTCTTTCTTTCTTTCTTTCTTTCTTTTTGTCCCACTCTCTTTGGGAATGTTCTGAGCTCCTAAAAAAAAATCCATCAGTACTCCCTCTTTTAGAGCTGTAGATGCACAGACTGATGTTCAAAAAAGCTGGCATAAGTTAATTTGTACACACCAAAACAATAAAGGAAACCCCACAGGAATGGGCTTAGTGGGAACAATGCAAAATCAAACCACTGCAAACAGATATTGTTTTATTTTTCCTTTGGTAAAACCAGGAAAGCGTAACAGGAAGACAGGAGTCCACAGGAGAGAATGTTCATTGTGTGGCTGCAGAGAAACTACACCAAAAAAAAAAAAAAAAAAAGCAGTGGGTTAGTATTTCAAATCTGTGCTTTTGTCAAATTTGAAATTAGGTTGGGAAAATAAAGATTGAAATATCAATACAACACAGACAGTTCTGAGGCCCTTAATAATAAGTAATTTTAAGTTCAATGCATTACTTTGTTTAACAGATTGCTGAAACAGAGGTGTCTGAATAGAACAAATGTGTAAACAGCAACCTTTTCAGGAGAAGCCATTTGATAGCCCCACCTGGGATGAGAGATACTATCAGGCAAGTCAGAGAATGTGTGGTGACAGGAACTCAATTCAGTAGTGAAAGAAAAATAAATGTATGAATGCTTTAACATTAATGCAGATCAGACCAGATTCATCTTCCTCTGAGAAGGCAACAGGAGGCAGCAGCCCAGACCCTGGGATACCCAACCCTGGTAGCCTGGATACTCCTCCTCCTCCTCCTGGATACTGAGATTCATCTCCACAAAAACAGTTCTGATTTACCTTACTCTGGAGTCTGTAGTATCACCATGCTGCCTGAAATTCACTGAGAGACACAAAGCCCAATTCAGTTCTGCACCAGGAATTTCTCTGCTCTTTATCCTGGAATAGCAATTTCTGCCACTACTTAGCCTCTATTTTTGTTGGTAAATCAGGTGGCCATTCTGCCTGGTTTTGTCTGCCTACCTGAACAATCTGTCTCCCCTGGATAACATCATCCTGAACAACCAACTCCTTACATTGTATGCAAGCTGAAAAGCAAGAACAGTTCATTGCATGAGCAACTTTCACACACGGCCAGGCCAAGAAAGGATGTGCTTTGTGCCTAAACTGCACACCTATGGCAAAAACACAGGCAGGATTTGAAGACTTTGTCTTTTAATGGCAGTACAACTAAGGTGGGAAATTGCCAACATAGGCAGCTGATTCCTGTCTATTTAGACATTAACAATTCCACTTTGTTTAATTGTGGTGACTGACTCGTGTGGATACCTCTTTCAAGCTTTCATTGTTTCTCAAGCACAAGAGAATATGTAAAATAGAACTGGATACAAATAATTCTTGTCACTATGCTCTATTTAGATCTAGTTGCATCAGTTAAAGACAACCCTGCAGTTACAAAGGAAAAGACAAAGGAAATCTGAGTAGAGTTTCTTCTAAAAGTTTGGGCCTAGAATGAAATCAGTATTCTAAGCATTTTTTACACACACAGACTCACTAGATTCCATTTTAATTATTGTAGCAATAAAGCAAAACTGATTAATTTTTTTTTTTTGTAATTCTCAAAAGTATACACATTCAGGTATGTAGTATTCCCAAGTTTTGGGTATCTGTAGAGTTCAAAGAAATATGCCAGGCTTCAAAAACTTTACAAACGAAACCAACCAACCAACCAACCAACCAACAACAACAACAAAAAAACAAAACCAAAAACCAAAACCCCACAAAGAAGGAAAAAACATACCCAATAAAAATCTGTCTTTGCTTGTGTTACATACATCACCTTTGATCACTGAACTTAAAACAAATTTTTAAATTGACCTTCCATTTGATATTGTGTTTCTTATTTCTCCCATTTGCATCAGAAGTGAAAATAAACTAGCCATTTATGCATTTGTTTGGACTTTCGAATGAGTTTCAGTTTCTGGTTCTAATGCAATGTTTGATTTATATGCACCACATGGGGATGCTTGTTTAAAAATTCATTTTAATTGGAAATTTTATATTCTGAAAGTTGTACGGGAAAATCTGTCTTGGTCTTCAATTAAACACAACTGCAAGTCTAGCATGATACTGTCCATTTAAATTCCACTTTCTGAATGTTGTCTGATTGCTTATAAAGCATGATGCAGTTAATGAGCAAGAGAACCAGCTCAATTTGTCTTTATTACTGAGCACATCAGCAGAGGACCCAATGGACATCACCCAGTGCATTTGGGGGTTGGAACAACTGGAAAAATCATCTGCATTTGAGTGCTCCTCATCATCCAGAAAACCCCTCACTATTCACAGGTGGAGCTGCCTCATGCTGTAAAACCTTCCCTTTCTGCAACAATAAGCAAACCAGCCTGGGGCATAAAGGCACAGGATATGAGTAAGGATATTTGTGACTCAATCAGGAACTCCTTAATTGACCCTTAGGGCAAATCATTATTGTACTTTAATTATTTATTGGCATATGTGAGAAACAATGTTGTACAGTGTTCAAATATGTTATTGAGGTATGCTCTAGTTAAAATTTATATTTAATTCTCAGAGAGAAGTTTGTTTAATAACAATTTTTCTTTCTGATAAGAGAGTAATACATAGGGACGTCAGCCTTGAAACAGTGCCACAAAGATAGACATCATGTTACTTCAAAATAATTTAGAAAAAAAGGTAATACCCTGTGCTAAGGAGCAGTGAGTGAGCACTGCTGACAGAAAAAAAAAAAAAAAAGCCAAAAACAGACAAGTAACAATCTCAGGGAATGAAAGTAATTGCAACAGGCAGTGATCATAACATGTTAGCCCTCCAAGCGCTGCCAAGTTATTTATGAGCATCAATTTATCTACAGGCAGCTCTGGGAGAGGCAGCCTAGGATAAAGCTGTAAAGTTTTGAGAACGGTACATGGGTGACAAAGCCTAGCAGAATGCTAGGCAGAGGAAGGTTACATTATCAGAATCTGAATTATGACCAAACTTCACTCATGTTTACTGTGAAATAGTGAGGTTGTGGATTTGGGCAGGATAGTCAACATATATTTAAAGTTGAGTAAATACTGTGGGATCTTTTTTACAAGCATTCCCAATGATGCATTCTCTGGAGGTCCATTATTTCTATTGCAGTTATTAAAAAAAAATAGAAGAAAACAAAGCAAAGAACTGAAGCAAGTGTCCCAACCACAGGTGCAAACAGAGCCCACATGCCAAAGCTGTGATCTGGGCTCTCTGTAGATACTCTGATGTCACACAGGCTCATCTGTACTTACAGAATAGTCACTACACAGCTCACACACAGCAAACTGAACCTCCAGGGTTAAAAGCATGAGTGAAAATTATTGATTGCTGCCCCTGACTGTTACAGGCCTTTATATCCTGGGGAACAAGAAGAGAAAGGACCTCCCAAAACACACTGATCAGAGGGAGTCAGCATTTGATAGGAACCAGAAGCAGCACCACACAGTTCTGCTGAGCAATAATTGTACTCCAAACTGTTCAAATTACAGCTATAAACTATTCAGATGAAACTGTGCTCAGTCACTGTAAGGAATTTAAGAGATTATTGAAATACTGGCAATCTGAACACAGTCCAGGTTAAAGGAACAAGGATAAAAATCACTGAGCTATCTGCTGAGTAATGACATGGTTGAAGGCTTGCATCTATTTTGTGAACTGAGAAACAAACACCATTTGCCAGTAAAATCTTGGCAGAATTTGTTGGATTGATGACTTTCCCTCAAAATGGTTCGTATTTTCTGCCTCACATCAAACATTTTGCTGTTGCTCTGACACCTTTGCACACCGGATCATGGAACAGGTATTTTTGCAGGCTGCACATCAATTTCCACTCAATGCATTATCTGAACAAATGACTTGCATCTAAGGGCTGAAAGTGCTCAAAACAGGTGTCAAAGTTGTAGTGGAAATGCTATAACACATGTGAACAAATCAAAGGGCTGTGTGATTTAATTAGACTAATCCAAACACTGAAAATTTATTAGAACAATTTAACAAGTGACTATAATTTTTAGACAGGTAAACAGGAGTGCTGTCTAAAAATAAATCCACAGGGCAGAATATTAGAATAATGCTTACCAGAGAGAGATCTTTCCATAAAGTCCTTTTAAAAGTCACAGCCTAAGCAGAGAATTTTCATCACTTGTCTGTATTGCAGTTCATTTGGGCAAGTGTAAAGTCAATGAAATTAAAACTGAGAACAGAAATGATCCCACAATAGCCCATTAACGCTGATGCTTTACTGGAAAATTTAAACCAGGAAACATTCCCCCAAAAATGCAAGTTAGCACTGCACAGTTAAGACTTTGAAAACTGCCCAAGAGATGAACCCTTCAGTTCCAAATTTCCCAATTTCAAATATGCTTAAAGGGAATTCCATCTTCCACTAATCTATTCAGTACAAATTGTGCAGCAATTTGCAGTCTACAGCCATCTGGAGACAACTGGGCTCTCTTGAGCCACCGATTCTCTCCAATTATTGAGCCATCACTCTTAAGAATGACATCTTCAGTCCATAATCACTTCTTTCCTGATACATGGCTGTGCAAATCCCAGTATTCTGAAACCTCCAAATCAAAGGGGTAAAAAGGAATAGTATGTCTAGAAACCCACACCTTTTGGCACTCTACAAAGTGAGGCAAATCTTGCTCACCATAACCATGTAAATACAGAGGGTTTGCTATCAGAAGAACTTGTCAATTCACAAGCATTTAACACCTTTTTGTCATAAGAAACAATTGTTCAAGAAATAGAGTAATGATTTATTTGTGTATCATAAGCAAGGAATAGCAACTTCCTGTGGCAAGGCAAAGCCACAGCCAATATTCATATAGTTTTTTAGCCAGAAATAATTCCCTAAAGACAAAATTTCCTAAGTAGAAATGTTGTTTTCTGAAATCAGCCTGTCCAGGAGATGGAAAAGAAGTTAAGAAAAAATCCAACAACAACAAAAAAAAAACTTCTTAATCTTTGAGTATAAATCCTTCTCAAATAAAAATATCAGTTAGAGTCACTGCTACTACCCAATCAATTCTCATTTACAGAGGACATGCACCAAACCCAGCTGAGCTCAAACTCAGTAGATCAGGGAAGAGAATAAGGTAGGTTTGATGCAACCTTGCAAACACTCTGCACTGGACTAAATCTCCAGGAGCTGCTTTGGTTAAAAGGGAGCTCCTTGACTTTTTCCAAAAAGATCTCATCATGGAACAAACACCAAATTCATGTTCCTCAATAAGACACATTGTTCTGATAGTTTCATATCAGGATTTACAGATACACAACTGGTTCTCCTGTCAGTCACTAAAATAAAGCCCCAACCTCAGCCATGACTGAGATTGTTGCCGTTGGCCATTCATGGGATTGTTCCTGACATGCCTTCCTATTTCAGTTCCATGGACTGGACAAAATTTCAGAGTTCTGCTGGCTGGGCTGATAAAAACAGAAATATTTTCCAAGCAATAGAGTTAAATCATAAACCAAGCATCGTTCTCCATGGCAGTAGCAGTCCTCTGGAGCTCAGAACACTGCCCAAGAGCATGTCCATTTATAGAAAAAATACAGTAGGACTCTAAGGCATACTGAGCACTCAGACAGACACTCAATGTTATTTGGTGGGAGTGTGTTATGTAGGAGGATAATTGTAAGAGCTGCTGAGATGGAAATGAAAATTTGTCCCTTCTTTCAAAGGAAAGGAAAAATAAATCTTTTTGGACCATACAAATTAAAGGAAGATGTTTGCATAACAACATTGCTTCATTCTCACTGCCAAGAGAGAAGCTGGAACCACTTTAATTCTGTGATTTTGTTCAAGTGCCAAATTATTTGGATATAGCTAGCCTAGAAATGAATAAATAAGCTATAGGATCAACTTTCCAAATTATTCCATAACCTCTAATAGGAAAAAAAATGAAGGAAAACAAGTTTCTATTTTCTTGAATAAGATTTCTTAAATATTTTATTGCAGAGAAAAATCCCTGTTATCCAGTTTTAACTACCTAAGCTAGTGAGCTGATGTGCTGTGTCAGTAAAACCCTTTTCCCATGTGAAACCCAGTTTCCCTTGAAAGGAATGCTGTCTGCAGGACTGGACAGGCACAGAACACACCAAAATATGTTCAGGAGCCGTGAGACCTAACACTTGTCAATCCTTACAAGACAAACAGTTGAACTTCCTAAAAATTTTCTGTCGTCCTCAGTATTGGACTGGAGCTTGGAAATTGGTTTGACTTTCAGGTAACTATAAGAGAATACAAAAGTTAAAAATACTGACATTTTGATCAAACTGCTGAATAAACACTACAGAAAATATTTGCATTTACTATGAGAATTTGACTGTTCCTACAGCTAAGAGAGATAGTATTTAAGACTGAGCTGTTGTGACTGACTCACATTTTACATTGAGCATTTTTATCAGCTCAGGTTTTCCTCAGGTGCATATATACATCTGAATAACAACTGCCCCTTTTACAAAAGCTGTGATCTGATTGAACATCATTATTACTGGCAATGTTCCCATTCCAGAGGATCCATTTAATCCCTTAGTGCAGAGCATACATTAATGCATTTTTTTCCCCTCCTACCCCTTTATACCTTTATGGAATTCCCACAGGAGACATTCCAGCCCCATTGTGCTGCTGCACTCCAGCTGCAGAAAGGCTGGGACTGGGGCCAGCCCACGTGGATGCTTGGAGGGTCTCAGGGTCAGCAGGAATTGGCTGCTTCTGCTCTTTCCCTCTCCTCTGAGAAACTGCTCCACACCTCATCACTGAGAAATACACCTCCCACACCGCCCTTGCCTAGTGCAACAAAACACACCAGGACAGGCAGGGAGGCTCTGGGAGGCTGGGGGCACATTCCAATCAAACAGATGTTGAAAAGGAAAGAAAGCACCTTCAGCAAGGCCCTGGAAGAGCAAAAACACTTCTATTCCTATTGCTCATATAGATGTGCTCTGCTAGGCAGAGAAGAAAAGGCAGGGCAGAGAAGCTCTCTGTGCTCAGACATGAAGTATCTTCTGTGGGTTACTGTTTGCCTGTTTGTTTAATTTTAATTGTTTGGAAATAATGACCCCAGAAACTCTGTTCTTTGTCTTGATCATACCTGATGCACAACAGTGAAAGCAAAGGATCTTTACTCAGATTCTCCTGTGTCTTCCTCCATTCCAATACTCTGCCTTCACTTTGTATTTCCTTACAGGTAACCCACCAGTATTTAAGCTGATGGTTTCTCCCTTGGGAAGTAGAACAGGATCCCCATGTTTATTCCTGCAATTTCATAAAAACAGTACCAATTAAACTCAGCAGTAACCTGAGCAGGTTTATATCCAGCAATCAAGTGCCTGTGAGTCTATTTATTTTTCTCTTCAGTGAAGGATAAATGAATCTGTACTAGATTAAGGAATATGGCACCTTTCATCTTTAAACTCTTGGAAGGATGTTTATATTATTTCCATTGGCTCATTCTGTAGAGTTTTGCCTACAGCATTGAGATGGATATATTTTAATCAAACAGCCATATCCAAAAGACATTTTTCCCTATGTCCTGGACCATGTATGATCCTCTCCAATGAGTACACTGGTTTTCAATTCTAGAAAGCTTTCTATACAAACATATTGGAAACTTTCTTCCAGCTTGCTTAGATGCTTCACCAGTACTTAACAGCCAACATATAATCTATTTTTTCTCAGGCGTACATCCGGGAAGAACAAGGTAGCATTCACAGAAGTTTATTAGTACTATTTATTTTTTCCCTCCATTTTGATTTCCATTTTGGCACAATTTGGCTCATTGAAGCCTGAAGCTTCTATGTTTGCATGCAGTGTCTTGATACAGTGTGGCATGCATCCTGCATATATTTGCAGCCACAGGCAGAAAGAGAGAGTTCTTTGCTGAGAAAGCAGAATTCTCTGCTAGACTGAATGTTCACAAGTGGTCAAAACCGAGTAGAAATCCTCCTGCTGACATCTTCCAGAAGGAAAGGGGATGGATTAAGTAACATGATTGAATTTGTGAGTGCAAGGCAGGGCTTAAACAGTACAACAAAGACAGACCTTTCCCTCCAGACTGTGCTTAATTACAAAACTGCCACAGGAAAAAGTGCGTAAAGAAACAATACCACTGCAGTAATGAGACTAAATGCATTAGTTTGTTAACAATGCAGATCATGAGCACAGCAACAGGACCAGAGCATTGCTGTGGCTCTGTGGGCAGAGCTGTTACCAGGCTGGGCACTCCTCAGCCCAATTGCAGATTAATTCTGAGCTACCTCCAGTCACTGTCTGGGCTGCTCTCACAACCCCTGCGGAAATTTCTGCCTTGATTTCAGCCTATACCAGCTCTCAGAGCACTGTCCTCAGTTTCCAGCTGGGACTTACCAATCCCCAATGTGCCAGTGCCAATTCTTGTGGATTTTAGCCCGAATCACCCTTTTGGCTTTAACTGGAGCTGAAGCTGATTTACTGCACAGCTGATTTTTCAATGGGATGGAGAGAGGAGTGTTGGTCACATGAACTGCTGCAGGTGAGACCCTGGCACAGTAATGGGCAGCTGAGAGGCAGTGGCAGAGCCCGTGGTAAAGTGGCACTTTCAGACTGTCACAGCAGTTTTCACCCACATGTAATCCCACTGTTGGGGACAGGATAATGCCCCAAGTTGGACCATTAGACTGCTTCTACCGTGGTCATGTCAAATTTTAATGCCTAAATGGCAGATCAAGAAAGGACTTTGAGATCGTTTCTACTGGTTTGAAGGTGTTGTTTTGAAAATGTGTTACAGGAATAGCATGCAAATCCAGATCCATCTGAAAATAAAGTCCATTTAAATAAGTTATGAAAAACAAGGCCTTCTTTCTACACTACCCTGGTCAAAGTATATTAGCAACTGCTTGTTGACAGTAGATGATTTAAGCTTGCTCAAATCAGGTCTCTATACAGGACTTTCAGAATGATGTAATTACATTTTCCCTCCTAGCTTTTAAAGGTATCTTCTGAAGGTATGTATTTTCAGCTGTAGAAAGCTTACTTTAAATATTCCCTATCATTTTGAAGTAATTCAGTGGAAAATAACAGCATGGAAAATATATCATTTTGAGCAGTTTAATTTTTTGTCACTTAAAAAGAGGATTATGCAAGTTGCTATATTAAAAATATAATTAGAGAAGCAGACATATCCTATCCTTCTCCCTGTATTTCAGGCAAGCTGGAAACTGCTCAAGAGTGATCAGAGCCTGGCCTATTTCTCAGGGACCTCAAGAGATCATAAGAGTTTAAATCATAATCTTAAGAAAATGCCTGAAGCAATTTTTAAAATTATCTTTTACAATGGGGGAGATTGGGGCTGGGAAGAAAGAAAAAAGAAAGCTTTCTGCTCTCCAAACTGGCAGAGAGATTATAAACAATGGTTTGAGGAAAGCTCGAGACGCTCTACACTGACACGGACTGGGGCAAGTCTGAACACCTGCCAGAATAAACAGACTTTATCTGGAACAGAATATTTAAAACAATGTTTTTCACGAGCAGAAGTAAAGCAGTTCAAGCGGTCATCAGTCCCAACCAGTGCTGGTCATTGTGAGCGGGCTGGAAATGAGGTGTTGAGCTTTCCAAATTCCGCAGAACTGGAGGAACACTGGAGGAAGCCAAGACAAGCCTGGAGAGAGGAGCTCACAGTGCTGTTCATACTACACTGAAAATGTTCTTTCTCTCAGGGGCAGAGGCTGAGGCAGGGCAGGATGGGAACCTTGACTCCAGGAGACTCCACAGATGAGGGACTGGCCCTACATTTAAACATTTAAGGATCTACCCCCTTTAATTCAGCCCCTACACTCAATAAGAAGTGTAAGACCCAAACTTTCTCCACAACTCTGCAGCAAAAAGGATTTTCTGTCATGCAGCTTCATGCCAAAAAGCATCCATTAATATTTTTTTTGCAGAGCCTACACCACTGGAGTGTTTGGGAACCAAGAAGTTTATGAAATTTGGGTCTTAATTCCTCTGTGTTAATGCTCCCTCTAAATAAAACAAAACCAAAAGAAAACCCCTTGGAACAATTTATCCCCACAATAGCTTTGTGAGGTTTAATACTTTGAAGACCCTTCTAAGTCCTCATATAAACCCCTAACATGAGGTCTTAAAATGCTGTTCTTTTGAGACATTTTACCTTAATTTCTTTCGGGGGTTGTTGTTACTAATTCTTTTAGCACAGACGTTCTCAGCAGGAGACATCCACATAATCTGTGGAATGGTAAAACAATTTCTTTTAACAGCTAGAAAGATCTAGTTCCTAGATCTTGTGTTTTTTACAAAAACACAAGCAAACAGAAGGGGAGGAGTAAAGGTCTCTGTAGTGTCACATTTGGATGAGATTTAGTGATGATAGATTTCAGATTGTCCTTTAGGTTAAAAGTACAGAAAACCCCAAGACACAGGTATCCCTGCATTATTTCAAACTTGCTTAGTCTGTTCAAATCACTGCATCCTCTCAGGAAATTTCAGATTTCTGGGGGGTGGGGGAGTGTGATATTGTAGGGAGAATGTCCCTATTTCATAATAAACACTTTAATGCCTGTATGGCAGCAGGGAGAGAAGGATGAATTTTCCTCTCATTAACTCAACTCACAACTTGTTTTACAACTTCAGTCCAAATTAGAGCCATCAAAGGACCCAAGATAGCCTACAAAATAATTAGCTATACTCCTATGTAGTTGCCCAATTATATGCCATTTTAGTTTCTGAATATTTTTAAGAGACCTTGATGCTGCAGCAAGCAGTTTAAAACTATTATTTTCCAGGGCAGACTTATATCACTTGATGAGATGACAGAAATAAAATACTTAACATATTTCCCTTCTTCTGTAATTTTTGATGTTTAAAGTTCTTCAGAAACAGTAATAATGAAAGAAGCTTGCAGAGGAGTTTATTTTAGGCCTTACATTGTTGAAATAGAAAGTTTCTTATCTTTGTTTCTGACTGTTATTGTCCAAGCTGATAAACCAAGTGAGTGATGTTTTTCCTTGGTAAGCCCTTATTTATTTTATGTTCACATATCATGGATTAGTATCAATACAGGTTAGGCAGTCACAATCAGAATTTAGGATAATAAATATTTTGCCAAGCAGTTAAAGATGAAAGTCTGAGGTTAAAAATCCAGTAAAGAACACAAACAAAACTCTTTTCAAAGGTTCTGCCTTCCCCATCCTCACTTCACAGAGCATCACTAAGTCTGACTGAGGTTAATGGTTTCCATTCTATTTTCCACAACACCCACATCTGCTTTTCACTGTTCTTGTGACATTAATGGTAACTCCAAGGGTTGAATTGGCTCATTTAAGATGGACCCTGCCAGAAATGCTTGCACTTGTGTTGGGCCCCTTGTCCAACAGTGGTTTAATCAATAATCAAATTATCTGTTGTGAAAATGCAGCTCATGTCACCTTCTGTCTGATGAGCTCTCATGGCTGAACCCCAAAGCCACTCAGTGAAACAACTACTGAGGAAATGGGGTACCTTGGGAGAAATTCAGGGATGCCCTTCCTCAGTAAAGGTGCACAGACCACTGTGGGGTTGGGAGTACACATGGCTCGAAGGGATGCATTTGTTCTTGTTTGATTTTCAGGATTCCTCAAAATAAAAACCTGCTGATGAACACAGTTTGAAACCTTGGAAGCTGATAAACACCATTAAAAACAAACCACCTTTCTCCTCGGTTGGACCTGGAGCCAGTAGTACCACGCTGAGAACAGAATTTGAGAGTTCAGCTTAAGGTTCACAGCCTTTTACAAAGTACAAACTTAGTAAATGATTTGACATGCCCTCAATATAGAGACTGTGACAGTGGCAATCATTGCCTTGCACACCTATTGTATATCCCAAGTGTTTTTCTGGAGGCATGAATTCACAGAAGTTCTTGTCCTTGAAACTCTCCTTATTAAATTTTGAGGGTAAGAAATAATTGATAGTGAAATATTTTTTAAGATTTTTCCAATTTTACCAGATTGCAAGAAAGGAAACACAGGTGAACAGCTTTACTTAGAGAATGTATGTGCTAATTTGTCTATGAAAATGAAGGGATATACTTCACAAATTGAGCAGTGTTTTTCCTTGAAATGACACAAATATATACTGCATTGTCATCCAGAGTCAATATCATTTGTGAAAGATTGATAACACACCAAACAGAAACAGACTACAGTTTTAAAGTCAAATTATATGAGGAATAAAGTGCTTACATAATAAACTTAATGTATCCTAGATCTTACTCAAGAACCATGACAATTACATTTTAATTAAGTTGAAAAATAATCAGTATTGGTTTTAGGGGTTTTTTTTTCTGTCTTTCCATCTTTTTGTGATAGAAGCGAGCTGCAGAAGGAGGAAGACTTGAAAGACAGTAGCATGATGTCATTTTGGCAGTATTCTTAAAAATATTTTATCCTTTTCATTTTGAAGTACAATCTATAAAATTACTTAGAGTGAAGAACAGAAAAAAAAGAGATTGCTCCTCGTCAGGCTAAGCATGGTTCTTTTTAGTGCTCTAAAAGCTTTCATTGCATCTCTTTTCTAATATCAGTTAGCATTAAAAACTGCACAATAACAAAGAGGGTCAGCTCACCCACTCAAAGGGGACATACAGAAAAGAGCAGTGGCAATGCACATGTCCTTGAAGCCATAAGAATTTCTAGTACACCCTCCAAAAGGCTGAGCAGACACTGATGTGTGCAAGGTGAGGTGCTGGCAAGGCAATCACACAGTAAACCAATGTTAAGGCTTGTAATGTGGATGCTGTAAATCTCATCATTTTAACTGCAGGTGCACTTATGACTATGTTTTTTAATTTACAGATACTGAAGTTCCATGACTGGTGTTGCACAAGTATTGCTCATTTGTGGATCTCAAAAGAGGGCAAAAGCAACACTACGTTCATTTTTTCAAAATGGATTCAGATAATTTCCCCAAAGGCCTTGAATCATCACAAGTTCTACAGTTGCCATTTGGGGTCCAGCTGTTGAGTTCAACACAACAGGGTCCTCTTGCCAGGAAAATCACTTTTGTCCTCACTTTTGATTACTACTTAGAGGAAAGCCACATGTTTAACATTCAGTCCCTTCTTTTTAATTAATAATGTACACTTGATTCCTTCTGGAATCTGTAAGTTGAAGTGTATTCCTCTCCTTGTTCTATCAAGATTCTATCCTTAGCATGTGCTGCCAGGCCAGCCCCTCTCCCAGATATTTGGGAAGTGGAATAGATATTTGCCTGTGGGATATGTTGGTATTTGCAGGTATCCTTATTTTTCCATTCCATTGACCAATTTTTTGCTGGAATTAAGTTATGCCAACCACCCTCTCAGTAATTCTTATCAACATCACTTATGGCACCTCCTCTAAGCAGTAAATTTACAATTCAGTTACTCTTTTTTCTGCCTAGAACTCTTTCCCCACTATCTTTTGAGCAGATGGACTGCTCAAAACACCCCACACCTCTGGACCAGCTCTGTCTGGGAGTGGCAGAATGACCCCAGATGCTCTCCTGCAGAGGAAATCTGTGTTGCCTGGGTTCTCTCTTTAGTATCAGACAACAGGTAATCAAACATTGACACCAGCTACAAAGTAGAGAAAGGATTTTGTTGTTTTCCTTCTTTCACAGCAGGAGCCCTGCACTAGGGAAAGGGTGCCCAGCTCAAATCATCACTGCTAGAGGCTAGAGCGAATTTATTTTAAAGGTTGTTCCTACAACCACTGATACTGTATATTTTATCCCATTTTGTCTGACCATTCTTAGCAGACTGCCAAAATTTAAGGGTTTGAGAAAAAAAAAAAACCCTCAGAAGTCAGATCAGCTTGAAGGAGAAAAGTAATTCCAGAACTCACACCAAAGTTTTATTGGTAACCATATATTTTGTTGGTGTGGATTGCAGGGTTAATTAATAATGCTGTATAGCTAATAATTAACCTCTCCTAGATTTGGCATTGTATCACTCAAAGACATTACTTTAGGGACCAAAATGTAGGTCACAGGAGTATCCTAAGGACATACTTTAAGGCATTCTCTGAAGTGAACAGATCTATCACCTGCACTACCTGTAACAGTCTTATGATTCCCCCTCCCATTCCCTTTCAGATCTAGTGACTATCTTCAAAAAAAATAGGAAATAATTTGCTCCTTGTCTTTTTGGCCTTCAATCTTTTTCCACTGAAGCCACAGGCAAAATTCCCACTGAAGAGAAGAAGGAGTGAGTTTTACATCTCCATTATCAGACTGTCACATTTAACATCATCTTTCCTGTCTCTCATCTGCCACTGGTTATCTGGGCCAACAAGTGCTTTTTTCATAAAGATGCTGCTTGCATGGGTCCATCTTTGGTGAATCAGATAATGAAGTAAACCTCAGAAATATCTTGTATAAACAGATCTCTACTACGTAAAAGCTGAACTGGAACTTTTGTTACATTTCATCCCTGTTTCACTATCCTCCAGGAGTGTAAATGTTCAAGCTAAGAGTCAGGTAATAATCCTGAAGAAATCATCCCATTATAAGTTAATGGCTGGGTTTTCAGTTAATGGACCAAGCTGAAGACAGGGGCAGTTAACACTATAACAAACTATAGTAATATAACCAATTTCACTGGGATTATTGCTACCATAAACTGTATTAAATGGTTTATAAAAGGAATGGCTTGGGCTTTTTTTTTTTTCTTTTTTTTTTTTTTCAATGAGTTATGTGAAGAAGAGTACATGAGACACTGCTTTGTTAGCTAAGTTGTTTCCAACCACTTTACAAAGCATTTTGGACAATGGGAATGCTGCTAATAATGTCACATAATGAATATTCTAAATGCACCAGAGGTTGTTCTTCACTCTAATGAGTGGGGGAAATCATGAACTCATTTTTGTGATGAGATTTCAATGAAGCTGGTCTATAACTCAGTGTAGAAAAGAAGCACCAGATTCAGTCTATGCTCAGTTCCAGTGTCAGAGCCCATTGCTTCACCATTTGAAAATCTCATCATCTGTCAGACAATTACCTTACAAGGCCAAGAGAGGATGAAAATAAACATATTGAGAGCCCTGTTTTACATTAGGTTCTGCAAGTAAACTAGATAAGTAGCTGCCAGGGAAGAGTCAAGTTATATGTATATATGTACAAATATTTCCACCATACAGTGGAAATAGATTTTAGGGGGGTGTTCAGATATTATGCATTTCTTTCTGCAAGTATAAATTTATGATCTGAAGAATTAACACAAGATAGAAGTCATTTATTCAGATAACAGTACTAGGCACTTCACTAATTCCACTTCTAATTTCAATGGCCAGATGAATTCTCAATTCTCATTTCATCCAAACATATAAACAGCAAAGCTTACATGCAAGAGGATGGGACAGGGGGGAAAGGAAGATATCTCTAAGGGATGGTGGTGCGAAACAAAACAGAAGAAAGGCTAAAGGGGGTGAAATAGCATGTCCCACTGTCTGTAAGTGCCCTGATGCTGAGTCCTTGCTGGAATGTGACAGCAGTGGGCACACACAGAGCACTGAACTTCAGACTTCCACCCTTACATCACCACAGGTGCAGGAATACTGAACCAATTTTTCACAGGAGTAACAATATAACAAAATGTTACCATCTTCTGCTTTACCTCTGCCGCTCCTCAACACCAGAAGCAATCAGAGATGATATTTTACATTCTGTCCTGAAGTGCACTTTCTCCCTTCAATAGCTGGAGTTTGCCATGGGCCTGCCTCTCCTCGTTGCTCCAGTCCACCACAGATCATCTTCATTTAGATTACTGTAATTTAAATATTATGAATTACCCATAATGATTTAGGTTAATATAGATTTAAACCTCTTTCCAATAAACAAGTCAGAGGCAGCATCCAACATACAAAAATACTTGCTCATTAAGAAGGTAGAAACAAGAGAGTGGAATGATAATGTCTGGAGTTATTTAGATAACTTGCACATATAAAAAACATTGAAAAACTAAAGCTCCTGTGACCATAGACACTTTAAATGGAGTGCAGTTAATCATGCTCTTTTATATTATCAGCAACCCAAACATTTTCTTGGAGTGTCTGTTTGAGCAGCTGCACGAGGGAATAGAAGCAAATGTCACGGTGCTGTGAAGGACAGCGGCTGCAGTGGGGGTGTGAGCACCAGCCCTGCCTGCCAATGCACAGTGCACAATTCTGCCTCCTCTCAGAGCTCATAGGGCTGCAATATTGTCTGCCAAGGGAGATGTGGCCCAACAGCAGAGTCCAGACCACAGAAATGAGAGTTTTCACTCGCTCAGAGGATGCAACCAGTAAGAAAAACAAATCAGACTCCTTTAGCCTTTAACTTTTCTTAGGCTACACACTTCTACTCAAAATTTCTATCACTGTACCAAATCTATTTAATGGAAGTTCAACTCCAGAACAGGTTGGAATACTAAACCAATATACCAGACTCTTCTGAGGCATAGGTGAAATTTATCAGTATCATTGCAAAGAAGAATAAATAGCCTAAATACTTCTCGGGCTCATCAAAAATTGCAGTACAAAATATTTTTTCTATGAAGAGCAGGTAGAGATTAGAATGGAAACTCTGCAAGCCTAAGGACCCTCTGTAACTTTCACTGTGATCTGTCACACCACCTTAGACAATTTTGAGGCAACGTTTAATCAACCAGCCTCAAAAAATCCCCTAAACTGATCCGTAAGAGGTACAATTTAAGATACAGCTTACATAAACCAACACTGGCCACTGGAAATAAATTCTTATTTTAAGGAACAGCATCTTCTAATAGAGCTAATAACTGATCACTCAGGTATTGCTTCATGAACCAGCTTTCTTCACACCTACTTCACTTGACATAAGCCTATTATCAAAGAACCACCAATTTATGAATTTGCCACTGCCACAGCAGAAGAGAAGCATTTTTTTCCTTCTTTTCACAGGCTAAATAAAGGTATATGAATGGGAGAATATGTGCTTTGACTTCCATATTTTCACATTCAGTGATAAATAAGGATAAAAAGGGAGGAAAAATGGGAAAATGGTCACAGTGTTGCCTCTCATAAGTACTTGATTCATCAGATATATTTTCTCATCTTTAGAGTGAAGGTAAACATTACTAAAGAGCTAATTTTAAAATTAGGATGACAGAATTATCTATATACACCTCAGAAGCTAAACACCAGTATTACAGATTTTTAGTCCTATTGTCTTCCTCACACACTCGTGTATATTGAAATGGGTTTTGTGCTAGAGTTATTTCCTTTTAAAAGTCTTCAGAATAGGTTTCATCCATCCTGTTCCTCAAGCAGCTGGTCCATGTCCTTAGTAGGTTTCCCATATGAGTTTTCTGGTATCCATCTCAGATTTCCTTCTATCTTCAATCTCCGTCCCTTTGGCATGGTTTAAGCTTTTATACCTTCCAAATAGTTGTATAAAATTCATGTTCTCTCGTATCTACAATAGAAGTAACAGTTCTGAAAAGATTAGTTTAATCTGTTCTCGTTTCTTATCATCTTAGTTAGGGGTTGCAGTCTTTAGTTTGTTAAAAGCTAGGTCCCACGATGTCTCACTTTATGATGGGATAAGCAGGACACGAGGCAATCATTCCTCTTTCCCAGGATTTGAGAAGGATGATGAGTGGTGTTCACTGTGGCAGCATTCCTCTACTCAAAAACATGAGGAGCCACAAGGATGCTGTGCTCTTCCACATTCAGTGCACCCAGCTGCAGGCTCTGGCACACTGCAGGATGAAAGAGGAGGAATTGCTGCTCACATTGCTGATGGTATTTCCTGCTGACAAAAGGTCTAGCACACATCACACACATTCACTAGCAGCCCTCATTTCAGCCTTGGTTCGTAGTCAGCTTCCTTCTTCCAACAGAATAGCCGTGCTGAAGATAATTTCCTCTCAAGCACAGGTCATCCTCCTCTCTCTCACAGATCCCATTTTGCTCTTTTGTGCTCATGTTCATAATTTCACTGTATGAGTTTGCTCTGTCCAAAGGACTATTTGCAATTTCTTCAATTGGAAGTGTCATTACTATGCTGGTTACTCCTTTTTAATCACAAAAATGGATTTAACCCCATTACCAGCAGTACTCCTTTGAAATACCTCATCCCCAGTGGAGGTGCCTTTCAATTATGGGCTGTGAACAGGCACATCAAATCCCCTCTTTTTGTGCCAGGGTAGATCAGGTCTGATTCACAATCAGAAAGCTCCTTTGACTTTCCAAGTATTGATTGGGGGAGATTTGGACTGGTTTGGTGCTGCACTACATCCTGTATATCTAACAGGCTCACAGGAATGCATCCATATTTCACTGCAATCTGATTACTACAGACAACTGGCTTTTCAGTCTCCTTACCATTATTTCAAGGCAACAAGCAGTGAGGACCATATGGTACCATTGCTACAGGACCAAGAGATTTAAGTCTTCTAAAGAACCAGCCGACCTCTGACTTGCACATGGTAATTTTCTGATTTTTAAAATCTCAGCAGCCTATACTGCATAAAAACTGTCAGTTAGCTTAACAACCTGTACACAGACAGCATAATGTCTTCCAATAGCTCTGCCTGCCAGGACTCACCATCTGCACTTCCTCTGCTGGGAACAGCCAAACTGTTACACACAGTTGGGCTAACACAGGGATAACAGGCAGGATTCCTCAGCACGGATCTGGGGGCACAGGGAGGCTTCACCTTCATGTGAGAGAGGCTGTGGAAAGGCACCTGGGTGTCCTGGTTGGTGGCAAGTTGAATGTGAGCCAGCAGTGCCCTGGCAGCCAGGACGGACATCCCTGTCCTGGAGGCATCAGGGACAGCATCACAGCCAGGCCAGGGAGGGATTGTCCTGCTCTGCTCTGAGCTGGGGCAGCCTCACCTCCAGTGCTGGGGGCAGTTCTGGGTGTCGCAATAAAAGGAAGACACAAAGCTGTTAGAAGGGCTGTGAAGGTGCTGAAAAGCCTTGGGGGAAACCATAAAAGGAATGGTTGAGATCACTGAGTTTGTTCAGCCTGGAGAAGAGGACATTGAGAGGAAACCTCATTGCAATCTGCAGCTTCCTCACGAAGGGAGGTGGAGAGGCAGACTCTGGTCTCTGCCCTCTGGTGCCCAGTGACAGGACCTGAAGGAACAGCATGAGGCTGAGCCAGAGTTAGGTTCAATATTAGGAAGAGATGTCTCCCCCAGAGGGTGATGGGGCACTGAACAGGGTCCCCAGGGCAGGAGTCACAGCACAGCCTGACAGAGCTCAAGAAGATTTTGGACATTGCTCTCAGAGACCTGCTGTGACTCTTGGGGCTGTCCTGTGCTAGGCCAAGAGTTGGGCTTCAATGATATTTGTGGGTTCCTTCCAGCTCAGGATATTCTATATTTTGTAGGTGAATAAAGATTCCCATTTTTATACTGTTTCCATCAAATTCCTACACAGCAAGAGCAAAGAAACTAAACTATGGAACAGAGCAAGGTCTTTAGGAGTGAAAAGCTCTTCAAGGCTGTGACAGGTGGCAATATCTTCACATGACATGTTCTGGGGGAGTGGAAAACAAGACTACCCTGTCCATCGGCCATGAAAAACTCATTTTAGACAGTGGGGCAAGCATATGGAAATTTACATCTTGCTTTGATTAATGCAGGGGCAGCTCCTCAGCTGCTATAAACTGATTGGGTTAGTGGCAAAATACACAGCTGAGGTTCTGCCCACATTCTGTTTGCTCTGCTTCTGTAAATGAAAATGTCAATGCACCCTATGCATATGTCCTCTACAGCAGCTATAAACAGTAGCCAATAACAACCACTGCTTACCCAAAGCTGTCACTGGTGCTGCTCTGCCATGGTGACATCCCCAAATGCTTGCCATGCTGACTGTCCTGCAGGCACTGCCCTGAGCAGTGCAGCTGAGGAGGCATCAGCTCTGGCCCACTGAATACTAAACACTGATAATGTTCTGCTTCAGTCCCTTGGACAGGTTTACTCCTTCCCCACAATCTTTGGTGCAGATATTTCTTCTACCTTCTGCAGTCTCCAGGCAAGAATCCTATTGCACAGTTTTTAGCTGAAGCTTTCTTCCTTGGATAAACTCTTGCTTTATGTGTCCTCCCTGTTTGCCTCTGAGTGAGTTACACAATTCCCACGCACAGCACACAGCCCTTTCTGGGTCTCAGCATTCTGAGAATTTCCTATCAGCCAACAAAAGCATTATTATAAGCCTTCACATTGAAAACTAGAGGGAACAGAGCTGAAAAAATGTATAATCCTTTGCTTCCTGAGCCTCACTATGGCTATCCCAAAGAACCATGACAGTGAAAAGGAGACAAGGAGGCAAAAATGATGGCTGAACTCACTCAAGAGTGTCCTGTTCTCAGTCAACAACATCAGCTACTCTTTTTGGTGTGCAAGGCTCCTTAGATGAAGGAACATGCAGGAACTTGCATCCTGCATTTCCAGTGCTTTCTATGGAGGTGCTTTCCTGGAGAAAGGAGCTGCCTCTGTGTGTGTTAAACAAAATTTCTGTGTCTGTGCTAACACATGCACAAAGCGTCTCTGACACTCTCTGTCAGTGAAGGAAGTTTTGGGGAGGAGAAAAAACATAAAGAGCTGGCTCCAAAGATGTTAGACTCATTTGAGAAATAATATTGGGGTATTAGGGTGATATGTAGAAGTATTGAGAAAAATATTTTAGTGCCTCTCTTTTACCTGCAGTGCTACATTTGCTGAGTGGATCAGTGCACTGGAACACTGACCATTTACAGCAGTTACCTGTGCACCACGTTACAGTATTCAGCTAAATTAAGCTTCACTACAGCATTTAGGGATTTTTGCAGCACTGGGTTTCATCCAATTTTACAGCTGGATTGAATGAGGCACAAGTAGGTCAAGTAAGTTTTCTAAAGTCACAGACTAAATATATTATTTACTTATGAAATCAGAAATCCAGGACACTACTACTTTCAGTTCTCTTGCATGAAAAGCTAAAACTTACTAAAAATATTTCAAAAAAGAAAGAGATTATGCAAAAAAAATTACAAAAAAATTCTCCATGATTAGTGAACAAGTGTTTCTCTATAAAAAATAGCTATGTTAGAAAACACTACTGTTATCATGTGTATTTGTTGCCTTTCCTAGTTCATATGTTCATGAGTAACATACACATAAGAAACATGCAATAGAAACTAGCAGAAGTTCAAAACTTAGATTTTAAATTTTAGGTGTGGTCAGTTATGTGGTTATGCAACATTACTCAAGAAAAGATACCCTGATCCACCTGTGGTACTCCTGGTCCAGAGAATATTAATAACAGACTTCATCCTAAACCTAGTCAATCTAGAAAATTAGAAGTAATTAGGACTTCTTCAGTCCTGCAAGTTACAGCATCATATACTGACGCATGGAGAAACAAACAAAAAAAAAAAAATCTACATTTGCTACTGGATAGAAGATTTTGACAAAAAGTGTTTTGAATTTCAACATTTTATGCAAAAGTTTAACTTTTAAAACAACAATTGGCAAAGTAAAGGAGGGAACACAAAAGCAGCTGTTACTAAATAGAGTGCCAAAAGTTCCAAAAGTTAACAGGTTCAGAAAAGCTTCTCATGAGCAAACCACACCCAAGTCTGAGCACAACAGGCAGCAAAATCAAGGGACAAGTCCACAGTTTCTTCTAAAAATTACACCTAAAATAACAATCTTATTCCTAAACCAGAAATTTCTATCTAGCTACCATCAGTTCTTTGCTTCTTAAGCGGGGTCAACTTCAAGGCTCTTAGTCTGCATCTGATCCTTTAGGAATCTTTTAGAGATTTTAAGGATTTCTAGAGGACCTAATCTCCCACAGGCTGCACAGACAACACATTCTACTGATGTTATAAAGAGTTTGAATCATCAATTTACCTTCTGAATCTCCAAGTACTCTCAGATATTGCAGCAACCATCACTTCTGCACTACTGCAGAATTCAGGAGGGCTTTTCCTGAGCCTCCAGATGCCACCTTGGGAGGCTGAAAGAGCAAGGTTCCTCTGAAAGCCACACTGACCACACTGCTTCTGTCTCCATCATCTGCTTGCTAGGCTATCAATGCTAAGATGAACAATTCTCACAGTAATTTCAATACTTTCCAGCCCTTACAAATAGTCCCTGCTGGCTGACAGCATGAACCAACTCTTGCCTTGCTCCCCAGCTTATTCACACAGGCTCCCCCATCTGCAATCCACGGGCTGATTCCAACTTTTGGGGTGACTCTTTGTGGAAATACTTTAAAGGAGAAAGTTCTGAAGGGTACCACAAATATGGAGATGAGATGGGAAGAACTGCCATTCATCAGAACAGGTTCATTCCTGACAGCTTTCGAGGAATGGGATTCCTAAAGGCAGGGAAAGTATGAAGTCTGTATGAAAGCTTAGCTCTTTATTTTATTAAAATAAAGAAGAAAATAAAAAGTTACATGCAAACATGACTCCTTAAAAAGAATGCCACACATGAAGATGCACAATTCACAGAATACTAAGCCTTCTCTGGCATCTCTATAACTATTACACTATTTAAAGTGTAATAGTTATTTTAATAATTTTAATTCCACACATTAAATATAAGAGAGTTTTAGAGACAAGAAGAGAGCTGAGCTGATGTTCCTGCCCTATGAAAATTTTGCATTGCTGTAATTTAGGTTCCTGCCCAGGACCACCCTACATGGAATTGAAGTGTTTTTCTGGTCCCAGGTTTCCTTTTCATGGTTTGCCAGGGTTCCCTTGGGTGACCGTGCTGAGCTTGCTGCCCGCAGCTCAGGTTTGCTGATTCCACCTTTGCTAATTCCACCTTTGCCAATTCCAGTGTTACTCTGTAACTTCCTAACTGGCACAGCCTGCCTCAGTCACTGTCCAAAAGCTCTAATTAGCAGCCAAAATACCCACAGGAAAGAGAGAGGAAATATCTTCTGTTGCTTGTTTAGATATCTCGTTTCATATACGGGATTTATCTTCAGAAAGTGATGCCTGACCTTGATACATATGGAAAATTCTGCCTGGGCATTCTGCCAGACATTTTGCTTGATATCTATATTTTCTCCCCCTTGGCCATCTTCTTGTTGTATTTTTTTCCCCTCCTGGCTCCTTGCCTTTTTTCAGAACTTCTTTAGGGCTCCTTATCTTTGCCCAAAGATATGTAATTGGCATTATATAGCTTTCCAGTAACGTAAATTGAAATGCTGGTCCTAAGAATATTCTGTGAAAAGCAGAGAAGAAACTTCAGAACCATCTGATGTCTTGGGAGGCTACCTAGAACAGAGGCTAGACAGTAAAGGAATAAAGTTATTAAAGGATTAAAGTAAAAATTATTTTAAAGGCCTTCAAAGGATCCACCGTGGGCAGTACAAGAGCCTGGCCAGGCTTACACTCAAGATGGACAATGGGTCACACATTTTCACATTTTTATAAGTTTTGGTCCATTTACATATTGGGGTTAATTGTCCAGTTACAGCTCCAGGTTATGCAGTCCCATCCTCCCAGATTGTTCTCCTCAATTCACTGTTGTTTGAACTCTTTGGGCCTGAAGCTGCAATGGTGTCCTTGGTTCATGGGCTGGAAAAGGATTGTTTTGTTTAACTAAACTGTGAGGAGAACTGGCTAACATTTTATATGAAGTTCAGAGTTATATACTAATGCAGTACAGAATCTGGAAAATATGAAAGCTAAAATCTAACTGAGGAATTTAAATTTCACTGACCTTCAATCATGCACCTTTGGCAGAGTCTGACAATAATATTTTTTACACTTACAGTTATAAAAGTACATATGCCCACATATTAAAACATTTAGTACAATCCCAAGTTTGACTCTTAAGGTGTATTTTTTCAATATTTTGACAAAAATTCCTGCAGAGTGTAAAAAGAAAGAAACATTCTCCCTGATCCTTTACTATTTTCCTTTGAGGAGTATGCTTAACCTTAGGAACTTTACATGGTTTTAAAATGTGTTCCTCGTTCTTATCAACTTACAGAATAATTACTCCTTTTATCCCCATTTAAACATTGTGATCACATCTATCTTAGATTGGTTGGTCCTGGCTTATCCTTAATTTTATGAGTTCTACTAATACCAATAACCTGTGGCATTGGTAGTTTTCTGTATTAGTAACCAAAGAGACACATGAAATACAAGGAAAAAGAAACCACAAATTAACAAACCAGGACCTTGAAATTGAGGAACTGGGAAATATCTGTCATCATCTTGCTAACATTTTTGTGTTGATATGCTGAAGGTACCCTTTTATGCATCTCTTACTCTGCCAAAAGGCAGACAGCATCCAAGGGAAGGCTGGAGGGAAAAAAGAGAGGGGGGCAGACAGACAGATTCTTAACCAGATTTGAAAGTTTGGCAGGAAAAAGTTTTTGTCATTTCTGTTCTGCAATTTAGTTTGTCTAGGCAATTATATTAACAGAAATGCAAGGCACCTACTGAAGATCTTGTGGATAAGCCAAAAAAAATGTTGAATTACATTTCAAAGGAAAAGGTGGTGACAAAATGCTTTGCATCAAGCTCTAGCCCAAAGAACTTCCCAATCCCATAATCAAAGAAATAAATGCTGTCCAAGGCAACCTTGAACTCTGTCTGAGGACAGGCCATGCACACACCCACGTTAGGTACTCAAAGGTCATTAGGAGAAAATAACTTTCCAAGCTTTACACATGGTTGTTAAATTTCAGGCAAGGTGAAGTGAAAAAGGAGGAAGTCTGCCCAAAGCTAAAGCAAATTAATATTGTTGACCTTGGCCCTGACTCTGCTCCTGCCTAAGTTAACAGAAATACTCCTGTTAATTCCGATGAGATGTGGATCAAGCCTCCTGTTGAAACAAAATTGAAAGCCTCAGTTTAGAGAAATTTCAGGCAACGCAGGAAGTTGTACTGAGGTACAACCTAATGTTCTGATATTGAAAATTTATTGTTTCACGTAGGTTGGGTGCTTCTTTATTGATAAAGAAACTTGCATATGCACCCCAAAAGACACTGAAATCTAGGGTTAGCTAGAAACTTCATCTAATGTCTCTGAGAAACCCTTTTTGTTCTAGTGAAGTTTAAAGGTGTGGACTATGCTGCCATATTTCTGATGAGTTTATTTGAATCACAGAAGGTTTTTATGAGCCACTGTGCATAGAAGAACAGTCAAAATTGTGGTCATATAGTGTCACTATTTAAAGTGAATTAAATTTAAAGTAGCATTTACAGCAATTACCTTGCAGATTTTCATGTTAATAAAAATAACACAATCCATGCATGTTTAAAAACCTTGCTGATGGACTTCAAATTATTATATATACTATTTAATATTTACTGATGTTGCCTGCTAAAACCTGGGTGTTTTTTACCATGTTTAAGACTAATCCTGTAAAGGACGTTCTGCTTAGTGTGCTTTTGTATGAGGAACAGGCAGCACTTTGAACCCTTTTCTAATCTTAAGAGTGGTGGGTGTAAAGGTGTCTTGTGGCTGTGATCTGAGTGGAGGAAATTACCTGTTGTGTGCAAAAATAAGTCCTCTCCCTTAAAAAGCCAGAAACAGTGCCAAACACTGAAAGTTCCTGAGGGAATGGATTCTTCAGCTTGTATATCCTGATTATCTGGAAACTCAAGGCACAAAGTACAGCTATGGTCAGGCAGTTTAGACAGAAAAAAATAACAAATTTCTTATTCAATTTTCAGCAGATTTGACTTCCTGTCTTCAGAGTAAGTGGCTTATAAATTTAAGTAGATCACCTCAGTGGTTCACATTAACACAATTCCCTCCATGGTGGGGATATCATTTTAGGGATGCCATATTTCAAAGAAAGCAACTCTTTATTTCACTGCAGTATTTCAAAACAGGGAATATATATTTCCACAGAGAATTTTTTCTTAAGGAGTAGTATTGATGCCAGTATTGTGAAATACAAATTGATGGAAAGCTATTAAGACACTCAACACAGAAAGAGTCACTATAATTTGTGTAAGGAGGAACTCAATCCCAGTGATTCTTGTTTTCCCTCATAACACAAAAAATTACAATTTTTTCCAAAGCTGCATGGATGCAGTGACTTCAGTTTGTGCCTCTGTCCACTTCAAAGCCTTGACAAAAGGTGAGGGACAGGGACAAGGGTTATGAAACATTTTTTTCTTTCCAAGAGAAAAAAGAAAGCGTTATGTGACATATATGAAAACATTTTATTATGCAAAAATAAAAAAATCTATATCTGATTAGTATTATTAGAAACTTATGACTGAAAAATGAGCATGCAACAGCTGAGAACACATCATCACTAAAGTTAGTTCTTGGAAGCTAGCAAACGCAATGTTAAAGCCAAAAGTTCGATGTTAATTCTGCCCCAGCTGCTTTGTACATAAAAATATATCACATGGTTTGAGTTATTTTACATTTCATTATTTATTTACATTATAAGGAAAAATTCTAACTAACATTTCTCACAGTGGGACACACATACATGTGAAAGCAACATATTCTAATTTTAGCTTAGAGTTGTAATTTCAGTGAGATCTAATAAAGAAGTCCAGTTTGGAGGAATTTCATTTAATAACATCAGTCCTGTATACACTAGCTGGTGGAAATGTAGTGGTGGCTCAGCCTGACAGAGTTAAAACATTCTGGGCTGTTTTGAATGTCTTCACTCTGAGTAACACTTCAACAGAAAAATGCCAGGTGGTTCAAATGGGATAATAATGAAGATGGGAGGAGTGAAATGACTCTTTTCTCTGTCCTTGTGTCCTTTGCCTCATTCAGTCCACCATCGAGGTGACTCCAGCACCCTCCACATCCCACAGCATTCCTGGGAGCAAGAGAAGTTCCTGTAGGACAAAGCTCCCTACAGCTGGGATCTGCTGAGCCATGCAGCTCCTGCCACACAGAGCATGGAATGGCTGAGCTGCCCTGAGCATTTCCTAAGCAGGATCTGGCTTGAATTGTCCTCCTGTTCCCCAGGAACTGATTCTCATTAGATTGGAAGGTATAACCCTCCTCATCCTCCTCCTTGTCTGTTGCGGTGGCTGAATGGGACTTACAGGTCAGAAATCCGTGCAGAAGACAGGTGAACTCAGTAGTTTACACTTACTAATTTAGGAATCATTCTGTTTGGAGAATCATCCTATAAATGATCTAATAATAAAAAAAAAGAAAGATAAAAGATAGAATATCTGGATTATGTATAGATTGTCATGCTATTTTAAATGGATAGTGTCATACACTACACATTTATAAGACAATTACATTTTCAAAAGTACTGTAGGAATCTGTGTAAACAAAGGATTTCACCTTACCAGAGAAGAAGAAAGCACATTCCTCTTTCCTAGGTCATCTGCTATTTTTCTAGCTCTTATGACAAACAAACAAGCAAGAAGCTTGAAACACTCAGGGCTTCATTCAGCTTTTGTAATTTTTAAGAGGATTTTGAAGGTCAAGACTTAAACAGATGGAGTTGTAATTTCTATTTTGGTCTGGTTTTAATTTGGGTAATCTTTCCATTAAATAGAGCTATTTATGACATTTGTTAAAAGCCTATGCTGCTAATTTAGCTTAAAAAAATCTAATGGAGTTGTATTGGAACTTTTCCATAAAATTAATGTTCCAGACCTAATGGATGTCTAAGGTATCGTTATTAACGGGAATATTCCATAAACTAAAATCAGAGTCTTTGAATTGGTGATCTGATACAGTTAGATCAGAACTTATTGAAAGCTGGAGTGGTGCCAAAGTACCCAGGAATTCAATTTAAACACCTTATGGAGGTTAATGCTTTTATGGTATTTACTTTAATTAGTGTTTTATTAAATGCTCAATTTCACTCACATACTTGGGCAGCAGCAGTGGCCAGCCTGTGGGTAGGGCAAGTACGACAGAGGTAAGATCACTTTCCTCCCTCTATATCTGTCAGAAATACCAGCCTTTCCCATGGTTTCTAAGGTGATATTGCTTTTGGCTGCATTACCATATTGCTGCAAATGTCACATAAATTCATACTGAGTATCACAACCCATACCATGGCCAAGCAAAAACACATCACAAACCATAGGCCTCTTCATAAGTTTTGCTTAAAGATTCACTTATATCAGTCCACACTCCTTGGTAGTGTGAATATGGACTATAACTTTCCAAAATTCGTGGGGTGTTTGCATGCTTTGCCTTCCATTCCATGCTGAATTTAAAATACCTATTTTATCTGGGTAACTACATTATGTGATTTTGTCTCTGTTGACTGCAATAGGCTTAGAAACAATTTCTAACTCCTTGTTTTATCAGTGGCAAAAGTACTAAAGTAGAAAATAAAATTTAAAAATGTACAGAATTTATTTGCATTGTCATTTATAAAGTGGTAAATAAATTGTTGGGCTATGGAGAAATTCTGTAACCATGGCACATGTGAGCTGACTATATTTACCACACTCTTTACACTCATGTTGGATCCATATGCAAAAAATGAACTCTATAAATATTTAACCTTCAAACTTATATGTCAACTTTACAAGGCCACCACATTTAGTTTTTTGATGTGAAAAAGACACAAAGTATTTCTGTTATTTCTTCACCTCTGGAGTGAAATTTAATTTAAGATGCATCTACTTGTACCCAGTGACAATAATGATTCCAATAAGAACCTAACTCAAATTTTCTACACTGAGAGAACTCGATGGCTGATATTCTCTCATGTCATGGCACCCTGGGGCTCAGAAAAGAGGTGTACCCTTGAGTGAAAAGCAAATTCTGAGCTCTTAAATATCACCTAACATAGATAGGTACCATTATATCCTATTGTCTCCTGCAGTGCCCCTGGACCCAGTAAGCACTTTTGGCAAAGCTTTACAAACAGGGAGGCAGATGGTTTTGCTTGATTCTCTTTTCAGGTTCATCTTCTTTTGTCCAGACTAGACCATGTGCACACACATGCACACACCAATATATACAAGGGAGGTGAGAGGAACATCATTTAAATACTGTTGCCAGCACTGGCACACCCAGCACAGCCACATGTGAGTTGTGGACCTCACCATGGGGACCTCAGCACATTTTACATGCATGTGGACACTTTCCATGGGGGAAGATGCTGAGTGACCTTCTGGCATTTCTGGTATTCCCTAGCAACAGCAAATGATGAAAGAAATGAACAAGTATAAGCCCCCCTGATATTTACAATACAATTCTGAAACAGAAGAATATGCACATGGGCAATAAAACTGAGTAGTTAATGAAGTCAGGATAAAGTTCACACTCTACTTTATCCCCTAGAAAATTATTCACATGCTAGACTCCATGTATACTCTGGAATTAATTCTTGTCTTCACAAAAAAACTTTTCTAGTCTTGATCAAAATACTCACTGTGCTGTACTCCTTACATCCAAAGAATTAAGGCCATTCCTTTTGAAGAGGAACTGGAATGGCTGCTCCATTCATGGTTATGAAGTGGCTATTTACTGCAAAAATATTGTATAAATATTTAGGTGCCTATTTGATTTTACCAAAAGATACCCACATGCACTAGGAATGAAATGGAAGAAAAAATAAAGGGATACAAAACTAGAAAGGATGTATCTACAAATTAAAGGTAAGAGAAAAGAAAGAAGCTTTTAAAAATAAAGCCACCAAGAAAACTGAACAGTACCTTTTACCTTAAAACCAAAACAAAACAATGTACAATATAATAGATAAGTAATGAGATCAGAAGAGTAGAATAGATTATTAGGAATTGAAAATAATGGAAAAATAATTTCTATAGAGCAACTTGTGCACAAATCAGGATTTTTTTTAATATGAAAGGCTGTAAAATCAGTTCAATACTCCAAAAAAAAACCCCACCCAAAACTCAACCAACCAGCCAAAGAAACCCCGACACAAACACTGAAATAAACCTCATCTGCAATTACAGTCCACAAGAAGAACCTTCCAGAAAATGTTGGGGTTTTTTCAGATTATTTTTATTTTCCAAGGTCTGAGCACAGTGAATCAGAAATATTTCTAAGTCACCAGAAGTAGCTTCAGGCTCAGACCATTTGAGCAGGAATGCAATGATTTGCATAATTCTGGAAGGAAAATGGGTAAGAAAAAATGTTAATAAACTAATTTGGACTGGATTTTTGGCTGCTGAAAATTAGCTTCTGAAGACTTTTGGAGTCTTATTTCTTGACTGGCCCTCTGGGGACCTCATGCATTATCCTATGCTCGAGCTTAGAAAGGATGCAATAGTTCCCAGGAAATGGGTATTTGGAGGGGATGGAAAGAGGAAAATGCATCAAGCATGCATTCAACCAAGCCTTTTGGGATGTGCCTGCACTTCTGCCCCAGGGTGTCCCTGCAGCCTGGCCCAGAGAGCTCCAGCTGTCCTTAACAAGGGACAGCAGAGCAACAACGCTGCCAAAGCTCTGCCTCAGCTTGTGCTGCCTGTGCCCACAACCTGTTCCCAGCCATGCTGGGTTCAGTGATGCTGCACCACTGCAGGGGCCATAAAGGATGTGAGCAGAAGCAAGAATGGCTGTGAGAAAAACTAGAAGATTCCAGGCTAAAAATCAGGCTCCTCTACCTCCTCTGGCTCTTTCAATAAAGGTATTCAACAGCTACAGCGTGAGGCACCTTTCCTTCAGTCATTCCTATTGGTAATTTTTTGTACAGCTCCCAGCCCAAGGTTTGACTAGAAGAATGTCAGGTAGAATTTTGCTCTAAGGTGCAAGGGGTACTAGACCTACAACATGGTTTCAGTAGCAGGAGCTAATCCCATGATTTCTTAAGTGACCCAAAGATCTGAGGATATTTTCTCAGTTCAATATTTAAAAGTACTGTAACATTTGCATTTCAATCCTCATGTTCACTAGCCCAGTGCTCTTCCAAGACAGAAAGATGTCTTTTAGCCATGCATGGGATCTTCTGGCTATAAATAAATAGCAATCCAACAGCTCTGTGCCAGGATATAAGAATATTGCATTTAAGAAGCAGGATACTGCACATAGCAGCCAATTGCCACATCAGCCTTTTATTACAGTGAGAACTGTCCGTGCTTGAAATATCTCAACTTTTATGGGACAGAGCAGCAGCTAAGTGTTTAGGCAAGGCTGTAATGTTTTCTTCTAGACCTTGGCTGATAGCCAATGCTCTTATGGCAGAGAGTAGTAGTTTAGAGTGGTGTATTTGTACCTTTTCTACCTGTTGACCCAAAGACTGGCTGCTTCAGCCATAACTTGATTACATCCTTCCTCCTCTGTGAAAATGGGGGAAAAAAATCTTAACAGGCTGAAGAAGTAGATTACTATCCTTGCCAGATTTCTTCAACCAAGATGAACAGATGAGATTGGTCCAGGTCGGGAGCTCACTGGAAGGGCTGGAAGCAAGCATGGAAAGGGCTGGATGTGTCCCAGATATCACTGATATTGCCTGAGGC
This sequence comes from Brachypodius melanocephalos, assembly GCA_013398615.1. Classification (NCBI taxonomy): domain Eukaryota; kingdom Metazoa; phylum Chordata; class Aves; order Passeriformes; family Pycnonotidae; genus Brachypodius; species Brachypodius melanocephalos. Next base: position 17,352,819 of record VZSR01000247.1, read on the forward strand.
ATGGTTGAGGAGCACCAAGGCAATGCAGAAAATGGTAATAAGGTGTCTCACTCCTGTATGGCCCCAGTCTTCCAGGGAGGGCACAGGAATGGCATTGCACTTCTCAGCAGAGCACATGAACACACACAGTGAGGCAGGAAAGAAATCTAAGGATGAGCGTTAATAGGATGCCTGCTATTATGTGGCACTGTAAGGCTGGCAGCCCACACTCCAGCTCTTGGCTTCTTGGATAGATGATGTTTAAAATATTCAGCCCCCTAAAGCACACAAAAATTCATGGCCTGCTGGTGGCCTTCTTGTAGGTTTTGTTATTAGCAATGGTGATTTGGCCCTGGGCAGGGTATATTAAAGCAACCCTTGTAATCTGGATGCCAGGGAACAACAGAGACTGAAAAATCTTCCTCCAGTTAGACAAAATGTATCTAATCCTATAATAGCTGGCATAAGGTGTTTGGCAGACGTCCCAGAGTGAAGGACAGAGCTGATCAATATTAAACATTCACAAGAAAGTGAAGCAAGCCAGCAAGAAGAAATATAGTAGGTAGCCCTTATTTTGAGAGAAAAGGGAGTGCTCAGGCTAAGGGAAGCAGAGGTTCTATATGGACTAACTCAGTTAAATGCAATTTTTTCATTTGGATGGTAAGACTTTTGAACATGATTAACTATAAGCACAGGTTTCTACCTAACTGTCTTGGACCTCTCTGGAGTACAGGCTTTGCCAAAGCTCTTCAAATTCCAGAGCTTAAATATGACATTCTTTTTAAGAAAACAGCTCTAGAGATATTCTTTTAGAAAGGTTACTGTATAGATTTTCTTCCATATCCTTTGTGCAAAAGAGAAGGAAAAAAAAAGAGAAAAAAGAAAAAGAAAAAAGAAAAGGTAGAAACTTGCCCCATGGAACTTTATAACTTGATAAAGGAACAAAAGTAAAATGAATCAATTAAAGAAAAAAAATATATCAAGTTAGCTTATACCAAAAATGTGTAGCTTTTCAAATGCTACTCAAAGAATTCCATTCAGAATAGGATCATTTCTTAATCCATTCACACAAGGACACAATATGGTCCATGCCATTCTAAATTCCCAGGACTGTTTATGATGTCTGTCACAATAAGTTCATCTATGCTTTGAATTTCATTTTCTACTCCTTAGGCTTTTCAGCCTTTCATTCAAGTAAGCCCATTCAGAGCTGGTCTGCACATCCTAAATTGGAATTGCTTTGGCATGGAAATGTTTCAGACCATACTGTTACACACAAGAGCTAAAAAGAGAGCGAATATAAATAAATATTAGATCAGGTGCTACAAAGTTGGATTGTGAATCTCTTAATGTTCCACCTGACTTTCTACACTTCATTTTATATGCCCTTAATTTAAACTAGAATCTGAGGTTTTCTTGCATGCTTCTAATCCCACTCTTTCTAGTGTTTTGTATGCCAGACTCACATATTTCAGATGTGTACCTTGCATGCAAAAGAAAGAATATTCAAATAACACTTCAGAAGGTCAGCCAAGCATATTTCCCTTCAAACTCAACAGCTCATACTGTTTCTCTTGTACTCTTCCTGACTAAAATGTACTCTACTCCTTCTGAGCTTTTCAAAGAGTGACTGGAAAACCTGGAGACTCTCTTACCTTGTGAGAACAGGAATGAGAAGCAAACCTGCAGTCACAGCCCCTGAATAAAAGAGGGGGTTTCAACCCTCCGGCAGGAATGAGACCAATATTTCAAGTGAAGTTTTTCTTGACCAACATGAAAAAAAAAAAAAAAAAGTGGATGGATGTGATCCAGAAGTCTTGATGTGAGAAATGGGACACTTCTCCACAATTGCTTTTACCAGCAGGAGATGACAATTAACTGTTCAACACATCAGAAAGGACAGGGGGTTTGGATTCTCATCTCCACCTGTTGTTGCAAGGAACAATCTTAAAATCTCCTCTCCAACAACGTTTTTCTAGGTTTTTACATACCTTTGACCTCCCTGCTCACACTTGCCCAGTAAAGGGAACCAAATTAGAAGGCATGACCCAGATGACTGACAACTTAGTATGTACCTGTTCTCTGAAAACACAATTGTGTTTCTATTCACTTCACTTGAGCTAAATTCCCTCCCAGGAGGTAATGACACTCTGTCCCTAATCATACGACTCCCGTATCGAGGTAAGCTTCCAAAGAAGCCTTTAAAACCCTCTGCCATCTACTAAGAAGGTCACTTCATAGGAGAGGAAGATTTTGTACTAACTAGTAACAAGTAAAAGACACTTATCTAGCTTTCCTGTGGGTTTCCTATCTCTACTTAATTTTATTATAGCAGAGGAAAAGTAGAAACCAATCAACAAAGCTTTTAATCATGTAGGAATGAAGGGAGACAAGTGACTGTAAATTAATAGATGCCAAACAATTCCAAAGAAAATTTAAAAGAACTAGGTAGAATCCTGTTCTTGCTTCATATCTTGGTGAATGATAGCTCTGGGAACAAAATTCCGGCAAGATTTGTCAGTTAATCAAAATGGATGTTTATAATTATGAAACAAACTGAGTTTTAATTTGACTGTCTCAAAATAGAAAACAGAACATAAATACAAACTTGCATGGGAGATATTGGAGAGAGAAAATAAATCATGATTGTTTACAAAGACTACAAAGAGAGCAGAGTATTTTAACATATGCCAATTTTCAGGACTTAAGAGGCAAGTGATTTTTATTGACATTACCTGTAGAAATAATAGAGGGGATGTTGGATACTTTAATCAAAGACTCTTCTAATCCCCACATCCTTGTTTCACCTGAACAGACAAAATTCATAGCCTGATATAATTGCATTCATAGTGCTAATTGATGAAATAACTGTACAAATACCACATGGAATTTCATAATTTGAAACAAAACAACACTACCCAGAGACACCTTAAATAGCAGGAATACATCCCGCTACTCCAAGATCTTTTCCTGTTCCAGTGCTAACAGAGTCAATCAATTTGCTCTGTTAGGTTCCATGGCATTCTGTTCAGCTATGGAGCTCTATCAGAATTCACAGATAAATTGTGACCTCTGTAAAACAAAACACCTGCTCTGTCACTCCAACAGTCCCTCTTTGTGTGGTACATCTCATACTGGCTGCAGATAGTGCCTGTTTATTCTACACCATTCCCACATCTTGCCTGGGTCCTTAAGGCTTCTGAATATCTAAGAAATATCTCTAGCTCTCTTAGAGGATCTCTAGCTTCCAGTTGTGACTATTGTCATCAGTATTTAAGGTTTGTCTCGGTGTTAAGAGCCACTTCAGAAGCTGAATTTTTAGTTCCCAGCAAACAGCTTGAGCAGGACAAGGCATACCCATTCTCCTGAGCTCTGTTATAAAACTTTCTGTGGAAGTCAACAAGAACCTTAAAACTTGGTGTGAACATAGGCAAAAGCAACAGAAGAGCTTGATGAAGGTGTGGCTATGGGATTTCCTCCCTCTTTTCATGTCTATTCTCTCAAAGTGAGGTGGACTGTACTGTGTGTTCAAGAAGCACAAGATAAATAGTAAGTAAATATAGTTGGTAGGATCTGGGAACCAGAAGCTGGAGAATGCCTGTGGGAAATTCACACTCTGAACAGCCCCAAGCATCCCAAGATGATTCCTTTTAACATAAGATGGGTAAAGTCACAGTCTGCTGAGATCGCCAGCCAGTTCTCAGCTTCCTGGGATATTAATTGCAATCAAGGGGCCAAAAGGAGCTTGATTGCTCTTGTAGGGCTGATGAGAGACCAGCAACATGTTCTTCCCAGAGGGTTCCAGTTTTTATGGATCTCTCACTAAAACATTCTCCTGGGAACAGTTTTAACCAGCTGTGCAGTTACACCTTGGCTTAGGAAGCAAAGACTTTTAGGCAGGAAACAGAAATTTGTGCGCTTTTCAGGAACTAGTTGTAATTAACAGCAATACCAAAACTTCAGAAGCTATATGGCAGAAGAATTAAGCTGCTTAGGCAAATTCTGCCTTAGCAATTTAAGTTTCACTGTTATGAAATCTGAAAACTTCTGACAAACTCTGTCAGACCCTCAAACTTTGTGATGAACAGCATGATGATCCATGCTTCATTTATCCTTTTGTCTCGATTCTCATTAGTACTCAGCACAGGAAAAATTAACTGCAATGGTAATGTCATATGCAAAACAAAAAAGTTTTGCAAACAGAAGGAAAATCCTACCCTTTGGAAAAGTTCTTTCAAATAAGGAAATCAGCAGACATTATTTTAATCTCACAAAAAAGAAATACAAAAATGGATTTATACTTCTCCCTGCCATGTATGGAAAATATCAGGCTGTTTTCTCCTCGGTAAAGCTCTCTTGAGACCTTAATCATTCTTGCAGAAAACATTGCTTTTCGTGTGCCTAGTAGACTTCCACTTTCTTAGGAAGTTCTCTTCCACCTGTATTCCTGATATTGCACAGATTCCAGCTCCTGGAGCTGAAAGGCAAAATTCCCTCCATTCCTGAGGGACCACTGACTGCAGCCCCATTAGCCACTATCTCTGGAAATGTCTGCAGATCCCTTGGAGCAATTCAGAGCTGCATTGGGCAGCAGCACTTGAGGGTCTTCACACACTTCTGAAATGCAATTCCTCCAATCACGAAGCCACACACTTTGTAGTGTCTCTTCACAGCCTTAAATGTACTCCTTCAGCCCACAGCACACCTTGAGAACTTGTACCAGTTATTTCTGAGACGTTTTGTTTGAGTCAGATAACTAATTATTTAATTGGCATCACAGAAAAATGTGCAGCATGTGTCAGCTATCCACTAAATATACTGTAGTGCTTGAGATATTTTGTTACTAAGTTCATTTTTTCTTCTTAACGCATCTGATTGTGACAGAGGGATTGATGGTGTATTTTGGATCTACCAATATCAGGATCCCTTAGAATTGTGCCAGATTTTACCCACTAGTGTCTGAGCACATCAATCTATCTCCTCATTTCTTGGGCTTTGATATGTTAATAAATGGGAGATGTTGCTGGTTTACTCTGAATCCTTCCTCCATTGTAGAGCCACTTTTTGTTCCACCTTCTTCCCTAACAAAAAGTGAGTGTAGGTTTTGCTTGTCTGCCATTTTAAACTGAACTACATTACCCAGGTGGTGACTTTGGAGGGGGGAATAGTTAATTCTTAAAAGAAAGATAGAAAGAGGGGAAAGAGAGAGGAAAATGCAAGAGTAAAGGAGGGAGGACTCTGCTTTGAAAATGTGTGCACCATTGTGGGAAAGGGAAGTTACCTGCTTGTATGTGTTCTTAGATATATAGATACCTAAATAAAATAAAAACTTAATTTTCCAAATACCAAATATAATTTGGGCATAATTTATTTGCAGCATATGACTAGAGACATTGAAGAATGAACTAATAGGTTCTGAATTTCTGATGAAAATCTTAGCTTATTAGCCAAGAACAGAAACAAGAAAAAAATATTTAACACATCTGTAAATCAGAGTGACACATGCAATCATTGAATCCATTCCAGTTCATTGAGTGCCAGCTTGGTTCCAGCTATTCTGTGTACTAATTGCTTATTTACTCTTTGACCTAATGTAATTTCTTTCCCTGCTAAAGCTCTAGAATGGTCAAACCACAGCAGATTTTGAACAAAGTCCAAAATTATTATTGATCAAAAGATTCTTATAATGCTTAATGATCTTCAATAATTAAACAACACAGCTACATTATTTTCCATTGTAACACTTTGATGGATAAACCAAACTAAAAAACCCAAGGTGAAAGAGTAGCTCTTGGGCTAAATGTTACTGCATGATCACACCATATATTTTTAAAAAGGTCTTTCATATTAGTCACTCTTTGCTCTGCAAACTCAGAAGCATCTGCTCTCCTACTCAGATGTGTCAAGCTATCTGAAGCAGTAAGATAACAACTATTTTTAGGCACTTTAAAAATGATTGAAAATTAATGGAAGTTACTATACACCTGATACTTTGTAAATATCAAAAATACTTGTTACAGAATAAAAAACCTTCTAGTTTATCCTGCTTTAAACCAGTTTTTGCAGAGGATTAGAAGGAGATGAAACTGCATTCATTGCATCTTCTAGATTTTTATCTGAGTATTTGTAATTGTTTTGGTCTGTGGTTAACCAGACAAAAATATGCTGTATTTTGGGTCAATACAAGGAAGCATTACTTAGGCCAAGTTAACATTTAATGAGTCATATCCTTAATTATTAACAAATAAATAGAATTAAATTTATTTAAACCCCATAAGAATCTGAGCAGAAACTCTGAAATGGCAGCTCTGAATCAGCAGAAGTGAATGTACAGGGGTATGAAATACCTAAGGAGAAAGGGGTGATGATTTCCATCTGCCTGAACAAGCCTCCAACAAAGCTGGTTTTCAGTATTAGTTTCGTGTTTCCTTCTCTCTGCAGGCTGTACACTGATTATATGTTTCTTTCATTCTATTGAATGAACTGCTGCGACTTGGTCAGATGCTTGATGTATTTGCTGGTCCAGCAAAATGAATTGAATGTGATCAACACAGAACTCTCTTTTGCTTTACATTTCCATTGCTCCAAGGTCCTTCAACCTAGAAAAGTGGCTTGTCATCTCTTTAGCTTTAATTAGGGTTGGACCGATATTTTTTTTCTGCCTGACTGGAAAAGGATGCATCGAGGCATATTTCTGAAATCAGAGGATATGTACATTACAGTAAGGCAGTAAGTACACAGCCAGCAAGAACATTCCAGGTGCAGAATAAAGAGCACAGTGGGAAGCAGCTATAAGCTCAGCTTATAGGATCATTTCTTTTCCTGCACCATTCCGTGTCAGAAATTGTTCTCCTGGCAGTTTGTCAGAAGGCATGTTAGGATGATGTGTTCTCAAAAGAACCTGGAAAAATAAAAGGTCTGCTTCACAACAATTTTATTTGGCAGATGCAATTTAAAGTATTTGCATCTGAGAGGCTTGGTCTGAGGACAAGAAAGAAATGCTATATATCAACTTAGTGCCTGGCAGACAATAATATTTCTCTGTTTCTTCTTTTTTTTTTTTTTTAATATATATATTACAAACAAGAATCCAAACCACAAAAATTAACTTTGATTTTCTCAAGGACATACTGCATTATGCTCAATGCATGCGTGAATCCAGACATGTCCCCAAAGCCAGAAGGCATTGCCAGGAGCATTCTTAACTTTTTATTTCTGGCTCTTCTATGAGTAGGACATAGTAGGAGATCAATCCACATGCAAGGAAAATGTGATTCTACAGTACCTGAGACTAAGCCAAGAGTCAGCCCTCCTTACAGCAAACTGTGCTTATTGTTTTATTTGCCAGATGCGTGAAACTCAATTCTTGAAGTCTCCAGAGATAAAGAAAAGTGCCGAATTTGTCATTGTGGTTTAGCCCTACTTGACAAGTGAGCACCATAGGGTCACTCAGTGCCCACCCCCTTCCTCACTGCAGGATGGGGGAAAGAATCAGAAGAGAAAAGCAGTGATGTTTTTGCAACATCATTATGCATGAAACCAAAGCAGATGAGGTGTTTACAGAGTTTATGGCATCCATTTTAGGCAAGTAAAAGTAATGGCCAATTCAGGAAACACTATTTAGGACAAATGCTGTTGAGCAAATGAAATTACAGTGTCTTAGCAGCTAAGGACAATTACCAAGTATTATGTTTTATTCATGTAATTTACTGATGCCTTTGACCAGTCTGACATTATGAAGATTGAGTCAGTCAGAATTTACAGACAACAAGCAGAGTCAATGACAACTTGCCTCGTTAAGAAGAAATGTTGGATCACTCAAGAAATATGTTTAGTCATTTGCTTGTCAAATCCTGGTTTTAAAAAATGCTCTGAGCTGATTTCTCCTCCTGAGTGAAGGGGCTTGACATTTATTGTCACTGTCTTCCACCTCTGGCTTGAACTGGTGGCATGATAGAAATACCAGGTACTGCACTTTGCTATGGGGCCAGGATGATCTTAAGGATGTGCAACCACATGCAAGCACACAGACTCAGCTCTGAACTAAAGAATTGCACCCTGGTAGAGTTATTCACTGAAAGTCAGTGTTTGAAATTAAATACCCCAATGAGTTTCCTTTATAGACATTATTATAGAGCGGCTTTCAGGTCAAGAAAGCAATCAGGGATTTTAGATATAAGGAGGTCAGAGAAATGCCATCATGTCTTGAATATATTTGGGGATGTTGCACAGGACACAGTTTAAGTCAATACACAGATGTCAGAATAATTTTGTTTTATAGCACAAATACCTTATCCATAAGAACTGTAGAAACTAGGATCATCTCCTCTCACTCATTCCATACCTTCCTAACTCCCTAAAATGTGGGGGGGGTTCATGCCAGGAGAGAATTTTATGACATCACAAATTATTAGATAATACCAGTTCAGTGCTTGGCTTATATTGGAAAACATTACAGATGGTGTGAAAAAAAAAAACAAAAAAAAAACCCCAAAAAAACAACATGGTTGCCAACACAAGCATCTCCAGATCTTGAGATAAGATAAATCTGTAAACAAGAGATAATAGGTCAAATATACTGACTACAAATAAAGGAAGATTCTGCAGAGCAATAACAACCATATCATAGCTGATTGTGTCATGTCCTATGTCAGAACACTTCATCTGATAAATTTATCTTCACACTTTAGCTCCAGCTAAAATTGGAGATAAAGAAAACAAATGATACATGAGGACCATACAACAGCACGTCTTGTCTACCCACATAGGAGGCTTTTTATAGAATCAGGCTTCATTTCCCTTCACTACTGTAATAAGTGACATTTAAAGGCATATACAGCATGTAAGTAATATAAAATAGATTTGTTTCTGCATTTATGCATATATATTGTGTGTGCTCATATGTAATGAGCTATAATGATCAAGCACATATCTGTACACAGAGTATTTTAATGGCTAAGAAACTCTGTTGTAGTCAACAGTCAGTTTAGCTATGTGGATAATTTTAATAGACACATTACTTTAGAGCAAGCCTTTACCATCTGTTCTGCCCTCTAATTACAAGTGCAACAGGAATATAATTCACAATTGCATAATTTAAAAGACATAAGAAATTTAATGTATGTCTCTGATCCCCTTTAATGTAGCTTGTGCCTGTTGTGTTTTCCTTTTGCTTTGTAGAACCCCGGAATAAGCTCAAGGAAAAGTTTTTTTCTCTTAAATTCTCTCCATTTGCATTTGTTCCATAAAAGGCATTATTCATATAAGTAGGGTTACTGAACATATGTGGAATGCATCTGAACACAAGTGCCTGCCTGTCACCTAGAAGCTATTCTTATATATACACTTATAGAAAAATATAAACAATCTCTCTGGGTGTCTGGCCCTATGGACAAAGTGCTATCAGACATCACAAATCCAGAGAAATTGCATTTTTAAATCTGACCCAGCTTCTAATAAAAATATCCTTAACTGCTTCAAGAGAATTAATTGATTCAAGAGAATGAAAGTGAAAACAAGTGAGAAAGTGCAAAATAAGGAGATGCAATCCAGGGATGGCAACTCAAAATAAACATGCACAATGTACTTTGTACATCATGTCCATTGGAAAAAGTTGAAAAAATCAAGCACACAATATAGGGAATTCTAAAGATAATGGTGCTACAGCAATTCACCCACTTCATAAATTTAGTGTTCTTATTATGCTCCTTTGAAAGCATAAATATTAATTTGACAAGAGATGTATCAAAGAAATTAGAGGAGAGTAAACAGGGCAAATACAGGATCTATAAGTTACAGCCTGTATAGATCCCCTACATTGCGGCTTTAATCAAAAAATTTTTAAGACCACATTGTTCAGGTGATAGATTCTAGCAATGTTGGTTGATTTTTCCCTTCAATGTCAGTCTTGAATATTCCACTGGGACAGAGTATTGAGCTGTCTTCCCTTACTTTTCCACTCTTTTAACTTTTTCATTCCTTCACACAGCAGCAAGGCCCATCCAACAGAGAATAGTTTCAATTGCTTGTGCACCATCTGGTATACTTGTGGGGGGAAAAGTAATTGTTTTCTTTGTAGAAATTAATAATTAATTTTATGAACGGGTATTAATTCAGATCTATTCCTTTTATGAATATTTCTTAAACAATAAGATTACTTCTGTCTTAAGCTTCTGCAATTATTTTGTGTAGTTTCAGTTTTCTTCCTTATTGTTTTACTGAGAATTTTACCATGAGAAACAAGATAAACAAGCATTTCATATCAATATTGAATTTATAGCAGTATGGAGGCTCTTTCTTAGCTATACTTGTGCAATGGAACTCGTTTGGACCATATGCAACTTTATAGAACATTGAAACAGACATATCTGATAAATTTTTAAAGGAATTGCAATACACACTATACAGGTCTGTTTTCAAAATTTGGCTGTTTAACTAGATGCCTAAAAGTAAAGCCAAAGAAATTATTGAGAACAAAGTCTATAATTTTCCTACTGATAATAGTTTAGGGCATGCAATACCACAGAGGTAAAGAACAGAATATTTCTACATGTCTCTGGTGAAATCAGTTCCCTTTTAAACGTTATGTGCTAAAATGCTTCAATGCAGAAAAACAAAAAAAGGGGGGAAAAAAAAGAAAAAAGGGAAAAAAAAGCACACCCAGATTAAACAAAAGCTTAGACATTACAGGAAAGCCAAAATAGCAGCAGGTGTTCCTCCTCACTCGGTGCTCTAGCCCAGGAAAATAAACCACCACCCTACATGGAGAAAGTGTGAGTCACTGAACATTGTAAATTTTCCTAATGTATCACAGCTACAGAAACACCTGTGCTGAACACAGTAACATTGTGCTAATCCTCTGCGAATATCCCCACAGTCCTGCAGTGTTTTCTTTCCCTACAGCCTGCTGGGGTGGTCAGTGTTTTCCTTTCTCTCCTCCCCGCACGCCCGCGGCGCTGCCAGGTTTGAACTCAGCCGGGCGCCGGGCCCGTGCCCGGCCCTGCAGGCCCTGCGGCTCCCCCACCATGGTGGCCAGCCCCAAACATCCTTCCTGGGGAGCATGAGGCCAACACCAGCACTTGGCTGCTTCTGCTCCAGCCCAGACAGGCACAGGGTGCCCTGCTAGCGTCCCTTTCTGCTGCTCTTTTCTTTCACTGTGTAAGAAAATATGCTGCAACTTGCCGGGGTGACGGTGCCGTGCTTTAAAATGGCTGCGTGTTCAAAACAGGGTTTTCATGCCCTCCCTTAAGGTGCTGATAAAGGCCAAAGCAGGTGGGGGATGATCCCATCCAATGCTGCTCGGGAGTACCAAGTGAACCACAGGGAAAAACCAGTGTAAAAGGCAAGGGCCAGCCCTCACCACCTCTGCTGGAGAGCAGCCATCCTGCACAGTGCTGCCTCACCCACACATGCCCTGTCCTTCTGCCATGGGGTCCCCAAGTGTCCCCACTGCCTCTGGGCTGCCCCACGGGAGGGAGGAGGGCTCAGAGAAACCTGAAAACCTGCTGGAGCACCCCACCCCACAGAGCTGAGGTGCAGGGAAGGTGACTGTGAACCTCATCTGTGCGTCACCATCCCTTCCAGGGAAAGCTGAGGGGGAAGAGCCTGCCTTGTGCCAGGCTGGGAGGGAGGAGACGGCCCTTTGGGGCCCCACAGCTTCCTCAACCCACCTACCATCAACTCTTTTCTATTTGACAATGAGCACAGGCTGGGAAAGCCGTGAGAGGTCATTTAAAACTTGTAGTCAGGATTTAAGGAAATTGCTGGTACTAGAGATTAGGCCAGGCTTTGGAAGGCAAAGGCACAGCTTTGTTTTCTTTGGGCTGCACCTGGCCCGGCTGGACACCACAGCTCATCCCAGGGCAGTGAAGGGTTGGAGAACAGCTGAGAATCCTCACATCCCCCTACATCTGAGGGGGTCGGTGGGGAAGCAGAAATTATAAGGACACCCAGACTAAGGACTGTGATGCTGCTGTTTGTAAAGAGATTCCATGCAATCAAGGTGCAGTTTATTGCACCACTGATGGGCTGAGAGCTGAGAAGGAGCCAGAGAGCAAAAAGCAGCTTTCCCCTAGCTAACAAACTTCACAATTTATATGGCACCTCTCTTCTAAAGTCAGGCTTTCCATCAGAGATCACTATGGTTTTCATCAACTAAAAAACCCCAAATAACCAAATGTAAAAACCCTCAAAAGTTCAGCACTTGCAGAGTTTGTTGCCCCTCATTCTTATTTAGTTTTAACTGAAGACCATGAGCACCACTGTCTTGTCTCCCTGCCTGGAGCTCCTGGGATTCATTCCCCACCCTGCAAGCCCTGCCCTGTTCAGTGTTCCCACAAAACAAGGAAGACAATTCTGACCTGCAAGTCCACAGCTCAAATATAGCATGAACACTAACTTAGGAATTATTGAGTTAAAAGAAAAAAAAGTGCCACAATCTAGTATCCATGTCCTTAATATTTTTTTCAGTTAATTTTTTAATAAAGTGGGACACTTGGAAGACATTAACACAGTTAATGATGCTAAGACAAAAATTCTAGTTGAAAAGGATATTCCACACTGAAAAATGTTTTCATTTTGGCAAAACTGATAAATTTTGGTTTATTATAACCTCTATGTAGATAATAAATGGTAGTTTTTGCCAGTGAACTGAGGGGGAGAGATCAAGAGCTACCAGGTGTAAGACTAAATGAATGAGTCACAAACGTCCTGTCTATAATTGTCAAGTGTATACATTCCACTTCTTCACTAATAAGTAGTCTATAAGAGAGGAAAGTATAACAAGAAAGTAAATCTTACCTAATCAGTTAAATGTACTTCCTCATACAGAAATTTTTATTTTGTGGTGAAAACTGTCCTGTTGCTTTCTGTAAAATATACTTTGCATAAACCCAAACTTGACAGGTCTTGGCTATATAAAGCAGACAACACAAAAGCAAGGAACATGAACATGATTCCATGGCAGCATTTTCACAGTTTTCTTTATGATTTTTGAGCTTACCTGCATTGCATTCCAGGGTGTGCAACTGCTCTGAGCTCACCATGGTCACTTGGAGGATGGACTGAGGGTTGTCACACTGGTCTTGTCACCTTACTGGGATGGGAGCATACCACCATCCACCAGGGCTGACAATTTAGAATCCCTACAAGTACACTGATCTCATTTTCCCAGTTTATAGATACAAGCTGACTCCTTCTGTCATGTTCTGACAGACAGAAGAAGCAGCTACAATGTCAAGAGTGGATTCTGATAAAATAAGTAATTCTTTTATCTTCCATTGTAATTCTTATCAAGGCAAAGTGAACCTTTTAAAAGATGTTAATAAGTGCCATAAATTAGGACAAAAAAAAACATTTTAACCTCTACCATAGTTGCTATTTTAGTGGATTTACAAGAATCTATGATGTTACTCCTGAGAATTCTTTATTCCAAGTGGAACTCAACTATGTCCCAAAACCAGAGATGAAATCTAGTTTATCACCCATAGGTGTTTAATAATTCTGCTTCATTTTCTGCTTTCTATTCTTATCATGTCAACAGCACAAAAAATTACTTGCTAATGGCAAAACCAGTTGAGAATTCAACTTTCTGCTGTCATCAGTGCCTTGATTTATCTTCTATCATCTCAGAGAAGTCGTCAGTTAAAGTCCACATTTTTATCCTTATTTTCCAGCCTATTCAGGTTCATGAAATAAGTCTTGCAGGCCATTTTCTCACTGGAGATTGAATTAATGAGCTCTTCAGAAAACCGTTGGCTGAGTAGAAATCTGGTCTCTCTGCAGTTCTAGAAAAAGGCAGTGTGATAGAGTTATATTTTACTTTATATCAAGCTTTTCAAATTCCTCAAGAAGTCGATGCAGTTGTATGAGTGGACACATCCAAGTGTCCCCTTGACTGAGGAAATGCCAACACTCTTCTGCTTCTGAATGTTTCTAATGCTTCAGAAGTTGTTCTGAAAGAGCAATCAATATTCAAAGACTTCTTTCAAAGGACTCAGCTTCAGAATTACTCCTTAGATTCATGTTTCAGACTGCAAGGTAAGAGTGACAAAAAATCAATCACACAATTGCCACTTGCAAGGACTTTGTTTTCTAAGATAATTAGAGTTCTTCAAGAGTTGTCCAAAAGAATGGATAAGAAGCATTAATACTGCTGCTGTTGATTCAGATTTTACTCACAACTTACTTTGTTGAGGTTATATCTCAACGAACTAGAATCAGAAATAATATGACAGGGTCAGGCTATTTTATCAAAACCTGTAAAGTTTAACTAGGATGCCAATATTCTTTTGTGTCACGTACCTTTAATTATTTATTCTGAAAAAAAAAAAAAAAACCAAGGAAATTATTACACTGACTCAAACTTGATTTTGTTAAATCCCACAGCCTCTCTGTATTAATAACTTTATACCAGATGCTCCAGCAAGACACCCAAGGCTTGGGTGTCAAGAGTCAAACCTTAAGAGATTGCTTAACTTCTTCAGTAGTGCATACAAACAGATTCTCTAAATGGGCTGGAGGCCCTGGAGGACAAACATCATTTATTTTACTTTGCACTGCTACTGTATGTAGTCTTTAATGTAACAAGGAGCATGAAAAAAAATGGATTTTAAGACTGTAATATCTTAAGGTACTAATACAATGAAAATAGAATTTTTTGTTCTAAGTAAAATGCATTGATCAAATCTGCAGTAAATATATTGGAAAGGTATTGTTTTGTTGTCATGTAATGATTTTCTACAAAAAATGTAGAAAACAATATGTCAAACAAAGCTCTCTTCCTGTGTGAACTTGTGCCAGTCTCAACACTGATGACTGTATTTGAGGTCTTAATAAATGCAAAATATCAAGGTAACTTGGGACCTTGAACTACTGCTACCTTCCTCAATACACCTGGAAAAAAGACACTGAGGTGAGTGGAAATTCAGCATCCATAGGATGGCAGCTTCAATAAGGTCACAAGACAGGTATGAGCCTCCTGCAAGATCTTTGCAGCACCTTGTGGACCTCTTTCTCTGGAAGGTGTCCCCTCCTCTGCATGTGGAGCACAGCTCATCCTTGATTTGTCACCTCACTCTGAGTGATGACAATCCAAACCCACTCTCATTTTTACAAGAGAACCCCAGTCAATGCGTCAGCATTTCTACAGCCAGCCAGCACATTTGTCATCACTGCCAGGTTACACGGTGGTGAAATGTTGCTCCCCACCTTTGGGAACACCTGAAATACCCATACATGTGTGTGACTGAACTGGTTTCAAGATCAACTACATGCCACAAGATCAACTACATGCCACAGCATCAAAGGAATGCACACATTGAGCTCACAGGACAGTTCGTTGCACTCTCAGTGACATACAGAACATCATTTTTCACCTTTGGCACTTAGCTCATAAATTCTCCAATATCTTGTAATTGAGTAACTGAAGCTGTCAAGTGCCTACTTTGTATTTCAGTTTATGCTAATATCAAGTGTCCACAGTCTGAACCTGATTTTGTTCCAGCCTGCTCCAGAGTTCACTCAGGATATCAATCTGACCAGCCCAGCTTCAGCTGGCATGGAAATGCACAGAAGGAGAGTTTGAGCACGTGAGAATATTATAGTTCACCTTTATTTGGGAATTTTCTTAGGTAAGCAACTTCCTTTGTCAGTCTGAGAGCTGCATGTGTACTACCTCTATTCACACTCAGAGAGACAGGCATTTCCACAAGCCCCTTTAAGCCAGCATGAACACCAGAGTCAAGGATGTTGTGTGGAGCTGCTAAGAATCACCACCCAGCTGCCCACGGGGAACAACGTGCCCTCCTCAAAGCAGTGACATTAAAAGCTGTAGTGGAACTCGACACAGTTCAAAGAAAGATAAGAAATGCTAAATAGATCACAGCAGTAAACTCCATTATTATTTAAGATATTGTAGACAAATAATTTAAATGAAATAAAACTCAATGCTTTGCTTAAGAGAATTATTGGAATGTCTGTATTTATTATACAAAGCATTATTTTCCTGTGCTTTAGTTATGCTTAAGAAACTGAATTTTATCATGTTTTGGCAATGGAAGGCACATTTTATTCTATTTTATTATTCTTTATGGGTGTTTTTGTGGACCACCTCATATATTACTTATGTAAATTTTATATCCCCACTTAAATATTGGAAGAAATTTAGTGGTGCTAAGACACAGTAGGGCATTTTAGTGACACTATTCCAATGCTTTCTCTTTTTTGCAGTCTTTACTGTTAAAATTCAGAGAGTATTTCTTTCCTCTTTCTTCCCTCCAAGGAGACACTGATGATTTGTCCTGGTTTTGGTAGTACTGACAGCAGAATTATGCAACCCTTTCACCACTTCAGTTTCCCTAGGATTAAGGAATGTGATTGTATTGCAGCATTCCCAAAGTGGGTCAGTACTGAGAAGCTGAGGTTTTTGGCTGTCACCAATTCAGATATAAATCACAGTGATGCCACCATAAAGAAGCTATATTTTCAACAACAGTGACTGCCACATGAACGAGTTTTAAAATTGTGCTATGATATCTTTCAAGTCATCATTATCAGTGCCAAAAAATCTCCTGGATCTAAACTGCATATCATATATTTAATCTACATAGCATGTGGAAACAAAAAAAAACATCTCTGATACCTTGATTTTTCCCTGGGGAAAAGCACAGAAATTTCACCATGGTAAAACTGCAGGTGGCCATATGTTGAACATTAGATTTTCAGAGCCAGAAAAGCTGAATCCACATTCCAGAATGCACTGAGAATCCATATACATAATAAAATTTCAGAGAGAACTGTTACTTTCTTATTCTCAGTGGATGTGTTAGTAGAACTTGTGACTTTAAGTACCCTTCTGGTAAAAAGATTGCTTTGTAATTTGAAAGCACTGCAGACATGTCACATGTTGTGCATGCCAAGCCTGGATTTTTTGATATATTGTGCCACTGCTTTTATGAAAACTGTCCTCTCATTGAAGTTCTTTATCTTTAATACTCCTTATACATCACAGTAAATTTCAGTAGTACAAAAGTAATGCAAATAGGAGCTATGTGTGCAAAACTGCTTGCAAAATTAGAGCCTATTTTTATCTTTCTACTTTGCTACTCACAGTGAGATATGCATGATGATAAATCATGCCTGAGCATTTTCTACAGCAAAAAGAGGAACTTAAACTTTAGCACTTACTGAAGTAAGGATAAATGGAAAATTATATCCATCATCTTGTGTTTCTCCTTTTGATTCTCTGGTCCCACTGAGTATTTTAAGAGCAGATCATGAAGCACTCATTTCTCGGAAAATTTAAATGTTTTGAGAAAACCATTGTTTCTTTGCAAAGATGATACAGAGCATCAGCATCACTAATTCTTTATTTCTCCTCAGTTTAAAGTATACCATTATTTTCTTTGAATTCCAACACAAATTCCAGATTAAATCTTAGATGTCTCACACCTGTCCAAAGTTAATAGATAGACATTCTCATTCTGTTTATGAGTTTTTCACACATTTTTCTCACCTTTCTGTCACAGAGTGATAATGGATTTTTGAGACATTTTAAATCCTTAAATATGCACAAAGTGAGGCAAGGGGGCAGTTAATGTGGCTCATTTACATCAACTACAGTACAAAAGAACAGAAATGAATCATAGAGCCACAGTGAAACAGGGCATGTTATTTACCGGAAATAATGCACTCCTGCCAACAGAGATAATGATAATTATAATATAACTTAAAACATTTTCTGTGTACATAACTCCTGCCACTACTCTCTGTCCTACAAATCACACTAAGATTTATGACAAGATAAAAACCTTAATTATGTCAAGCATAAGAAGATGAATTAATTTTAATACGCTTGGCCTCCTTTATATGATTTTAAAAAGTAGACAAATGTTACACTTTAAAATATAGCCTGAGAACCACTTTGAATTTATTCACAACCAGCTTTTTGGCATGCAACATAAGTTTGATTTTGCACAATTATACTCCTGCATTGCTTGTCTCAATATAGTACAATTGCATAATATTAAGACTTTTGAATGGAATACATCAGGTAATGATTTACAAATTGGATCAAAACAGAAAAATTTCTGTGTTGATAACCTTAGTGATGTTTCTAGTCATGTTTCAAATCCAGATATGCTTCCATTTTCAGTTCTATGCTTGCCACAAGAAATCAGAATGATCTGTCCTGAAAAAACCATCTCCTTAGGTTGAACACATGCAGTATAATAGTAGAAATAAAAATTTTTGCAATCCAACTCAGTATATGATGTTTCATTACGAGACTTCCTGATAAAATCAGCAAACAGACAACAAAGATTGATTAATCAATAAGTAGGCATGGCCTTATTACAGTGAACAAATTAGACACTCAGAATATATTGCTTTATAGGCAAGAATTCTCTTTTACAAATATTCTCCACAATTGATTGTAGTGACCTTTTGGCAATACTGAAAAACATCCTCAATTAATAGGCTTCTTTTGCAAAACAGATCACAGTGGGGAGAACTACATGGCTTGCACAGCAAGAGTTCAGGGAAATGGAGGAAAATGGGTTTTAAACTTGTTCCGTGGGAAGCAGATGAGATCTTTACTTTCCAAAGCAGTATTTGTTTAATAAAAGCAATGCAAAGACACTTTAGCATTGACACAATATTTCCAGAGCCACATCACCAGCTGAGTTCAAATGTTTTGGTCCCTCTGTTACAGGAGTACCAGGGAATAAACTACAACTTGTGAATTGTTGCTAAATGCGAATCAGAAGTTCTTTTGTTACAAAAAAAACAAAACTGCTTCTCTTCTCTGCCCTGGTCACCTGTTTGGTGCAGGAGGTACCCAAGCAATACACTTAATGATGTTTTCATTGGTAACTGCATATAATTCTGCAACAAACTCACTAATCACATTAATAGAGATTCTGTTTCAAAGCTTCTTGTTACTCCTCCAAACCTCGGCTTTCCAGATTACAAAAATGTTTGGAGTAAATTTTAAAAAAGACACAAATGTATCAATTTTATGCCAAGACTTGGGGGTATCAGCTGAGGTGACTTGCTTGAAGGAAATGGGTACAAAAGTATTCATATTTTGCATAGCACACTTTTTCGTGGAAATGGTAGGCCTTTTTACAGCAATCTGGAAATTGGTAAAGATTTGGGTGTCCCAATCTGATTTCAGAGCTAAGATCTGGGAACTAAAAAACCCTAATGGAAACAGGAAATGAAAAGAAATAATACTTTTGGTCGAAGGAAAAGTATGGGAATGAAGATCGTGTCAAGATTCCCCCTGCTTTGGCCTGGGAAAAGGAAAACATCAAGAACAGTGCTGTAGTTTTGGGGAAGCAAGAATAACATTCACCTTCTGAACACCAGACCATCCAGGAAAGAACTGCATCTTCCCTTTCTCAGCTTCCAGCATATTTTTTCTCTCCATTTAAAGGAGCAGACCCTTGCTGTGTGTTAGCACTGGAAAAGCTGAATTTTGGGGCATGGAGGAGGTTTTGTTGTTGTCATTTTTCTAACTCAAGCTGACTAGAGGGAGCAGCATTTTTAGATGAAGTCAGAGTAAGGAAAGATCACCTCCTTGGAAGATGCTATTGTCAGCTAACCCAGGAAATTTCAAATAAATTTGCAGACCAGTTAAAGACAAACAGGAGGACAAAAGATAGATTAAGAGTTAAGACAATAGTCCATCCCACATGCAGCCCTGTCTGAGAGCTGAAAATAACTGTATTCTCTCCAAGACAGACAAATAAATGCAATAAAAAGGTTCAACCCATTTCAGAGGGAGTTTTTCCCCTTTTACTCAACAAGACTTATATTGATGGCCTTGTGTGTAGCTGTCTATTTTTATCAGTTTACAGGCTGTAAACATTTCAGTGTGGAATGTCCTGAAGGAAAGTGTGTCTGTAAACTTCCCTTTCTTCCTTTCCCTCTTTTTAAATGAGAGCTAATTAGACTCAATTTTAGTCCATTCTTTCATAAGATTGAAGTCTGCTGGTTTTGTGTTGTAGCTTCTGGCTACACTATGATCAAGTATCACAAAAATAAAGTCCAGAATTTGTTAATTTAAACAACTTCTTATTTTCTGCTCAGCCCCACAACCCCCCATTTTTTCCGTGTCAGTTTTGCACAGATTTTCAGAAGGGGAAAGAAGGCAGGCAGGAAGGCAGGAAGGAAGAAAGGAAGGCATTCCATTCGTTATATTAATAGAGAACATTCCTTACTGGGCACTGGGAGAAATCAAAGGGTGGTGTAATAGGGATTTCCAGCTACAGAACCCATTACATGCTGCTTTGAGCCCCTGTCACATTCCATAGGCATACCTGAGATCCATTTGGAAGTTAAATGCCAACATGAAAGGAGCATTCTCACCATTTCTTTGCTCAACCCCATCCACATCAGGATTGCTGAAATTCTGCTGAGCAAGCACTTCATGCCAGGCTGATGCATCAGCACCATCCATCACCTTCTAAAGCTGACAAACTGAATCCATTGTTTCTTCCCTTTGCCATGAGCACTGTAAACTGAGCAACGACCAAACGGGCATTACAGCCCACACAACTGCCTGGAATGTTTGCAGAACCAAGCTGGAAGTGCAGAGAAACAGTTCCTAAAATTTCACTCAGTTTCATAAAAATACAAAGGAACCTTCAGCTCGTGCAGCACAGACTGTTACAGGGTACAACGTGCACTGCAGAAAACACTCAGCTCCATGGCTTGGATTAATAAAATAACCCTCTTGTTTGTGCAAAATTGTCACTCTTCACGTAATCCACACCTTCAGTTTTAACAGATCAGCCCCATTCAACTCAACAATCCATGATGACTGGCACACATCAGAGCTTTTTAGAAACACAGATGTACACATCTTCCTGTCCTAGACAAACACAGAAACATCACACTAAATGTCAAATAACTCTACTCAAGTTATTCACAGAAATATCACCAGTTGTATTCAGTTACCCTTAAGGCAATCTGTGCTTCCAAGCAAATCAGAAGACATTTTGAGAAATCAAGGCTAATTTCGAACAGTGGTGACACAAATGTACCTGGTTATACCATGTTCTCAGACTTATTTTTCTCTGCATTTTGTGGTGGTAATTGCTTGTCTGAGATTATTGATTCAGAAAGGCCTTCTCTGCCTCTCACCATAGAGTTTTTGCTGGCATAACTATTTTGTTAAATAGCCTGATTTATCCCCTTTTAGGTTTGGAAATGTCGATCTGCCTCCAATTTCAATATCTCATTATTACGTACAGTGATAACAGGAAAAAGAAGACCTGAAAATGTCTATCTTTCGTTTCACCTCGTCTTTCAAGGATGTGACAAACACTAAACACAAGCAAATATGAATATCTGTGTGCAATGGAAAGGTTACTTGAGCTTAGTACATTGACTTTCATGAAGTACTGCCAGTACATCCTGGGATATCTTGATCCACTGTGTTAAGCATCATCTAGAAATTATACCAAAATACAGCAGTTCTAGAGACTTCTGCAACATGAAGGTAAATACTTTATTTGATAAGCATGCTTGTTTTCCTTCATGCAACTCACAGTTATCCTGTCAAATCAGTCATTCTGTGTGGCTGCCTCTGCTCTCTTTGCCTTGATATCTGAGCATCCAACATTACAGAAATTCTATTTAGAGTCTAAATGTAGATTTTCTGAAACTATGGACACCAGGCAGATCCATAAAAATTATTAATGACAAAAGTTGTGGCAAAGATGTAAATTGAACTTTCATCCTCAGGGAAAGATTTCCTTACTAGTAATTTATTAGTAATGTACCTCCAGAGGAAGTAGTTTAAATTGAAGAAAAAGATGTATAATATCTTAATGGATCACACCTCATACATATTGTCTAATGTGGTAGATAAAGATCCCTTTCTCAAGACCAGATCCGAAAAAAGTTTAAACCAAGCTGAAGAGGGTATTTGGACATGACATCCCAAAGCTTTAATATATTTTTCATCAGGGCTTGCCTGATGCCAGATAGGACAGTGTTACAATTGTCTGTCTTGCTTTATGGGATGTGTTTCTTCAAGGTGAGATCTGGATGCTTTTTGCAAGGCCATCGTTTTCATGGCCAGCTCATGTGCATCATAAATGCACAGGTCACCATGGCTGCATCTGCAAAGAGGAAAAGCCACCCTGGTGACAGTACACAAAAATTATTTTTAGCAGCTGCTGGTGAGCAGGTTTTGAGTTTCTGTAAGAAAATCAGGAAGACCTGTGAGCAAGTATTTGCATGATAAAGACACTCCATCACTCAGAATCAGACTGATGGAAAGCTCTGAGAGAAGAATCCTCTGCCCTCTATCACAAACACACCAAGATCTGCATCTGGGCTTCTGCTCCCAGCTTCTTTCAAATTAAAACTACAAGCCCAGAGTTCAGTCCAAATGTAGAAATTTTCACTGACATTTTTACAGTGTTGCAAAGTTTGTAATTATTTTTTGTTGCCTCATTTGATGAAAACAAAGCAATCCCTCCAGTCATGGGGATTTAAAAACCTCTTTAAAAGTGTGGGTTTATAAAAGATTAAATTCAACTACCGGTATTACTGACATGTTTTCAGCTTGTTACAACGTGGCTAATTTCCCTACTGACAGACTGGAACGTTCTTGCTCATTCAGATGTTTCCTTCACAGCCACATTCTGAGGCATCAGTTTGGTTCTGACTCCAAAGGAGGAGTACCACCCTTCTGCTCCTGTGGCACCCTGCATTTTCCTTGGAGAATCTTCTCAGCCTCAGTTCTGGACATTTGAAGTGAATATAACCCAAAACCAAATGTAAAAAATACAAATTACATATATATACACATAACATAGACATAGACACTAAACATATGGAAAATGCATTTCTGCCACATGCCATTGGAGGTTATTACAGCTCTCTGTAGAAAAAACCCACATAATTTATAAAACATACGTGCTGCTTTCATGCTATTCCCTTTCCTTACCTCTAACAGAAAACCCCAGAGAAAGCAATTTATGCTTACAAAAACCAGCAACATCTCATGTAAAAGATAAATGCCAAATTATGTAGTGAGTAGGAAAACATAGGGGTTGTTAGCCCACTGGAAATGTATATTTTTTTTTCTCTCTAGGTTTTCCGTTTTCTTTCCTTCTTTGTTTTTTCTTTCTCTTTAAAATACTCTTATCTCTTCCCAAATCTGGAACTGACTATGAAAAAAATCCTTATGCACAGACAGGAAGGAGAGATTTCAATTTGATAAAAATGTAAGTACATGTGTCAATACTCATGCCTAATGGAAGGCCCCAGGAAGATATCTGCCAATGTCTCCTGTTGCCAGTTTAGAAGAACAACATTAATATCTTGTATTAAAGGTATCTTGTTTAAATATCTAATAGCAGTTTTGTTTGGACAGTTCAATATTGGAGGAAGCAATTTTGCTTAAACTGCCACCAGACTAACAGGGCAAACAGGTTTTCAGTGGAAGTTGCACCAGAAATTCAAGAAGAAATAATTGCAAGAAATACAACAGCTTTGAAAAGCCAAGAATTATGTCACTTCCGATAATCTAACTGTCTTTCTTCATAGCAGATGAGGAGCTTTGTAAGGTGACACTGATATTAGAAGAAATAGGGCTTCTCATAATAAAGCTACACAATAATATTGGCTCCATCCCTAAATATTTGTATAGAATTAAATAACGTTCTCCTTCATTATTATACTCCTCAGGAGTCATTCATGATATACATAACAAATCAATAAATCAGTAGGAATGCCTGGCAGTGATAATAGGCTTTTCAAAGGAACTAATACAAGGATTAAAATCCTAAT
This sequence comes from Brachypodius melanocephalos, assembly GCA_013398615.1. Classification (NCBI taxonomy): domain Eukaryota; kingdom Metazoa; phylum Chordata; class Aves; order Passeriformes; family Pycnonotidae; genus Brachypodius; species Brachypodius melanocephalos. The sequence continues at coordinate 17,376,606 of VZSR01000247.1, forward strand.
TATAGGGGAAATAATGAAGGTGTATGATGGAACACTAGATTACATATTGCTAAAGGTGTCCCATTTACTCACTAGACTTGCACTTTCATTCTCAGGAAGGAAATTTACCATTAAAGCATCATATTTATCTGACAATACTGAATTCATTACAATCCCAGTTAATGCATTTAATGGTTTATACTCTGCTAACATTAAAACTGTTGGACAGATTTACCTTTTCCTCTAGCATCTCACATGTTCGAGACACGAAGCAGCCAAACTTGGCTTTTCTGGCCAGCAAAGTATCCCCCAGACTCAGAAAGGGTCAAGTTTCCTTGTCCAAGCTCTTATTCCAACTGCTCTTGGCTGCACAGACTCCCAAATGCAGTTTGACAAGGAATTTGCAGCCTCTGGTGAGGGACTGTGACATGTTTGGTGGCACAGAATGAGCTGGACTCCTGCAAGACAAACAGTGGAGAACAGGAGTGGGCTCAGGGGCAGCTTAAAGAGATGATTCACCAAAGGATTCCCCTCATTCCTGAGCCTTCCTCATCTGAAACCATTGATCTTCCTGACACAAAGTACATGGGGAAAAGGTTGGTCAGATTGGAGAAAGACAGAACACAAACAAACCAAACCAAACCCCCCACAAACCTATGAAACCAAAGCAACTGAACAAAAAAAGCTATGGATGACCTAATATCTTCCACTAAATTATGTCTAACCTTTAAAAACCAGTTTGTCAAGCTCTTGGGAATGCTAAGAGTTCCAAATAAATGTGAAGCTCAGGATACAGCCAGACTGTAGTTCTCTAGGGGATATGTGACATACTGGAGATATCCTGCTTGTTTGCAGGGCTCATAGGAGATCATCTTCTGGGAAAGTCAAATTAAATGGGGAGAAAGAAAGACTTTTCATCTGATATTGAGGGATGGTTTTCTTCTTATTTTTTTAGTCCAGTAGTACTTCCAAGGAGGTGGTACTGCACTTTAGCACCTCCACACTCCTGCCCTTGAAATAAGCAGATCAGTTGAAGGTGGCAGAGAGAACTTTGGAATTGACAACTGCGTGGAAAGGTTGCTCATACATTGCAATTGAGCTGAAGCTTGACAAAGGAAGTGAAGACCACAGAGGTTTAAAAAAACTATTTTTCTCCTATTTTGTATAAAAACATTTTAATGCCTTTTTCTAAAGAGGCTTTAATTTCATCCTTTGCTTTTTAATAAGTTTGTGGGGAGGAGTAGGGATTACTTCATTTACCAAATTGCAACAATTATTTTTTAATTATTTTGAGGAGAATTATTTATACAACTATAACATAATTATTTTCATGTATCATTCAGGAAATTAAAATACATTTTAAAACTTCACAACCTCTCAAAAAAAAATTTAACCTCTGGTCTGGAATGATACACAAGGAACAAACAATGCTGCAGTTTTACACATAAGATTTCTAACCTCAGAAGTTTTAGGGTTTTTTTAGCTCATTGCCATTTATGTGTACATATATTTATAATACATATATTTATATTTGTACATATTGCATTGTAATGCCGCTGCGAAATATTCAGTTTTAGGTTCTTATTTCCACAGACTTTTGACTAAACCTTGTATTTTAAGTGAAATCTTATTAATCCCTAAACTCACTAGTTGGTAAAGTATTCATAGAGCTTAAATAATGACATAGGGAGAAAGAAATCTGGAGGCAGAGATCAAGGAGAGGAAAAAAAACCTGCTACAGTGGAAAAGTGATGGCAACTGAATGAGGCAAGTGAATGAGGCATGGAAAGTGTTTTAGACAAAGCAGCAGCATGAACAAAATTCTGTTAGATTCTGGACAGAGACAGCAGGAATGAATGAGAAACAGTAGGTAGGTGCTAAATGGGGCTGGTTACAAATTCCCATCCTGCCAAAATGGATTTGCTGTACACAGTATTTTTCATTGATGTATGTTCTATTTTTGTTTTCCCAGTTACTTATTTCAGGATATTATTAAATGAAAAGACAAACAGCAGACGACTCTGAATTTGACCTTGAGAAGAAAGCAAACCCATGCAAGTTACTAAAGCAGGGTTTTTCATTTTACTTTCCTTTTAAAAAGCCCCAGTTTTTTTCATGACTGAAAAAGCATGTGATGCCATATGAAATGTGGTTGTTTAGCTCAAGATGATCTAACCAGTAGGATTTTTAGCCATTCCCCTGAATTGAGCCCTTCAAATTTTCCCTTATACCAAACAGCAGCATTTATTCCTTCTCTCTCCAGGTCCAATGAGAATGAAAAATGGTTTCATTCAGCCCTCATTTCTCCCCACCTCAATTAGTAAATGTCCCATCAAAGTAATACAGTGTCTACAGTCACAGCTCTTCTCCACAACTAGACAAAAGCTCATTAAGGTGGGGTTTTGTTGTTTAGTGTGGGGTTTCCTGAAAGAAAAGCATAAGTTCCTAAACCTGTTGCCTGTCTGGAGAACCCACAGCAGTGATGCCCTGATGCACTAAATTCGCGAAGCCTGATTGCCTCAATCTGCCACAGCTACAATGAAAAGAGTTCCTGATGTTCCCCCATATTGCCCATATGAGAGGAAGGGAAAATTGGATAAAAGTTGACACAAAGAGTGAAAATGCATTGGTTTCAGAGTGGATCCCCAAACTCTACCTTCCCATAGCTGGGCCCAGACCCAAATCCCTACAGCTGGGGTCCAGCAAGGGCATGTTCAGGTGTGGTTTGATCCTTGTGCAAGCTCTCAACTCTGCTCACATTAAACCTGCTCTGTCTTGTACTTTAAACAGCCTGACTATGAACTACACCTTTATTGCCAATCCAACTCTGATCGTTTGGGTTTTTTCTAACAGAAACTGCAATTCAGGAGGATTTGGGCTGTCCCCTGTAGATTCCACAGAATTCTGTTTGAATGTCTGTGGCTCACTGTGAGCATTCCCTCAGCAGGAATTCCCCATTGCCACAGCAACCTCTCAAAATCTCTTGCAGCTCTTTGGAAAACATAATTTGGGCCATAAAAGAGACTTTCCACTCCTAGCTTTTTTTTTTTTCTTTTTTCTTCAGTACCTCTTCCTGTCAAAGCTTTTATAAAACAAAAATTACCCGAAAATATTCAGGAAGTTTGGTTTTACATCTCAGTTCCTGTGATGAGTTTCTAGGATCACTCTCTTATTTACATCAACTCCTACTGTCCAAAGTTGGTAAACCAAATAGGAATAAACTGATATATATAGTTTTGCACAGACTTTTTTTTTGCATATATATATACATATATGCACTCTAAAATGTGCCTACAGACCCACAGACATCCTGGCAAATAAAGGATTTTTATTTGTAAGTCTCTGCCTCAAGAGTGGTTAAGCCCTGGATGACAATGAGTGATTTTTGGCTCTTGAGGTGAGTCGGTGGAAGCAGAGGGACCTATAGGTTACAGGAAAGTTCCTTTAGCTCCCTAAATGTATCCCAAGACATACACAGGTGTGTCCTGCTTTGGGGCCTCACCAATCACCTGAGCTAGCAAATTGCACTGGGAGAATTCCAAATTGCCTCTCCTTTATTTTGTAGAGGGAGCAGTGCAGCTCTGCACACTGCTTGCCTCAGGAAATTATTCATTGTATTGTGCTTGTTTAAAATCAAGAGATGGCTAAGAATCTGTTTACCAAATGCAGTTATTATTTCTCCATTTAACAATATTTTTATTGGTGTTTTTATAATTTGCTCAGATGTATTTCAGTCATCAGGTTTTATTGAAATGTACTTGTTCAGCAGGTCATATTCGTGGAGAATCACAATATGGACAAAATGTGTTATTCAGTTGGTGCTGCCTGCTCTCTCCTACAGTTACAGCTGGAGAAGATGTTATCCCTGAAGGCTGCTGGGTTCCAGGCATAGACATAAGAAGTAGGTAACTCTTCCTTTTATAACTGCATGAATAATTACAGACCATTCGATGACATGTAAAACTCCTGTTACATTCATTGTTCCATTTGTTCTACAGTTTAAAGGGTAACTCAAATTCCTTTTCATTTACAGGATTAAATATTTCCTTTTTAGTTTGTTTTGGGGCCATTTTAGTGAAGCCAGCATGTCCCTCAGGGTGGTTTGGGGATACCCAAACTATCCTGCTATTGAAGCTGACCATATTTTGATGGAAAGCATTCTTTGACAAAAATTCCCTCTGATGATACTTCAGAGCATCCTGCCTAAATCTCCTCAGCTTTTTTCTTCAGGAAGAAAACATTATCGGTGAGAAATTATTGAACCTCAGTTATTCCAATTAGTCCAATCCTTATCAGTGTTATTAATTCAACAGTGAATGTAATTCATTCAATAACCTGAAGAAGCAGGTGTTAAAAGCCTTGACAGATTACATTCAAATAGTGTATTTAAATTCAGTTTCTTGTTACAAAACAGGATTTTTTTTGAATAACAGGATCTTGAAATAACATTAATATTTCCAGAGAATAAAGTTATTCTAATTTATAAGGGACTCTAACCTTATTATGGTTACAGGTGCAATAAGCTGTTTATTTGAACAAGTAATCCTTTAAGCAGAACCATTAAAACTTTTAGGTTTGCTTTTAATAGCTTCTGCTGTGGTAACATTTATGCTCAGCCAGCATTTCTGAGGTTTTCTATTTATTCTACAGCTTTGACCCTATTATCCTGCTTCTCCTTGTTACAGTACATCAGAGCATATTTGTCTCTCTGGTTAATAAAGATGCCTGTTGCGTTTGCTGACTTGAAAAAACATGAAAATGATCACTGGGTGGGTGTGGATCCCATTTTATCATTATCTGTAGAACATATCTTCAATAGCTGTGAATTAATAAACTATTTTCAACTGAGGTCTTCATTCTGAACAATTGGCACATCTTTTCTTTTTAATAAAAGCGTTCCCAGTCACATGCTACCCCTTCAGGTAACCATAACAGGGTAACCATAATCCATTTGTGTAACCATATTCCGTTCCATATACAATTCCATTGCTTCAGAGCTAGTCTTTGTCTACAATATCTGGTTCTTCCTGTCTGTAACACAAGAGGAGACAATCTACAGATTCCCCAAAAAGCATGAAGTCAAAAGAAGTTCCTATTGCTGAGGCTGACTGACCATTTTAGTGTTATAAACTGACTCTATAAACTGTGTAAGGACTTTTGCAAAGGGGTACTCAGTGCTAAAGTCAGTTCTGAAAGAACATCCAGAGTTAGCTGGGAGTCTTCTGCATGAATTGGGATGGAGAATACTTTAGTAACTTTTAGTTTTTGTGGAAATTTTTTGAGTTGGGAGATAGGAACAAGAACTGCAGAGGAATGACTGATGCTGTTCTGTACAGGTTTATTGGTATACAAGAGTCTAGTGTACAACTTAGAGCACATAGATGAGAACTGTATAATTGCCTGCTCTTTTTCCCTCATCTATTTCGGGTAAACCCTGGTTGTTAGCCAAGAAATGAAAAGGCACCCAACACTTGTGTGCCAGATGTGCCTTGGTATGGCAGGGCAATCTTCCTGCAGAGTCTGCTTCATACCTTTTGCTTTACAGAGCATGGATGGAATAAATTATACAATGCTTGGTCTGATCTCAGAAAGTCATTAGTGTGAATGAATTTTTTTGCACAACATCAACACTTCAGAGTGGACCCTTGAGTCTCCTAACACAGGCATGAGTAAAGACTTCACAATGCCTTTAGTTTCTTGCCAGAGTATTGTGATAGAAAGGGAAATGTCTATATCTGAAACACAGCTGGACCCTAAAGGCCTCTCAAACACTACTGGTTTGTAAGATTCCTAGGTAATCAATTAGACAATCCTGTGTTTTTCTTGGAGGCTGTTTGGCCAGGAGGAATCAGGTGAGGGGAATTGTTTCCCCTTTCATGATGAAGGTCATTGACTAGGTCTGACAAGTCAGCAGTAATTAGACAAAAGTGCATAGCAAGCCTTAATAAATAAAGCTGTTGCTCTGCTCTGCACAATTGTGTCTGGCACCCACAAGAAAACTGAGCTGAAATTAAGTCTCCATTCATTACAAAAATAGTCTAACAGTAATTCGGAGCTATGGACTGTCTGTTGTTTGTCAATGGTATTGAATGGTTTCTATCTACTATAACAAACCACTCAACAGTAAAATAAATGGTGGTTGATTGTATGCCAATGGTATATTTAACAGTGCTCTATTGTATTGAATGCTGCTGGAAATGTAACAGGTCTTGATGGGGGAAAATACATGCTATTTTTAAAAATAAAATATTGATGTAATTGGCCTCCCCACCCACGGTGCTTCACAAGCCTAGAAGCAAGATTAGTTTTAATAGTTTGTTAGAAAAGTTGGGGAGATTGGAGAAAAATAATCTTGTTGACTCCAAGGCATTTTAAAAGTATGTAATTAAAAAGAACAACTATCGCAGACCTCTTTACAATGAATTCTCAGGTTTCCCTCTGCCTCCCCAACAGTTATTAAAAAAATCAAGTAGCATCCTACAGTGCTAAAAGAAAGAATGGAATAGTAATGTTCCTCCTAATGAACACTCTCCAGCAAAGAGGAGCAATCACAGAACTAAAGCTGTAATCATTCCTCACTGGCAGCCAGTTTTACTGCCTGGCTGGCAGCAGGCAGGACCAAACAATGGTGGATGGTTTGCACTTACTGCAAACTTACCCTCAGAGGGTGGAATTTTCCCTGCTGTCTTCTCTGTTTGCTGTTCTGCATTTAGGTCTCATTAGGTCACAAGAGTATTTTCTCCTCTTTCACTCTTCTTTCCTTTAATCCCAGCATTCTGACTTTTTGTGAGCAGACAGTTGATGGTTGCTGTAAATTCCCCTCTGGGTCAGTCTGGACCAACAAAGGGAACTTGAAACTGCTTTTATTTTTATGTCTATTAGAAGAGTAAGGCCATCACTTTTTTCATTCTTAGAGCAGATGAACAGCATAGCTCCAAGACCATGATAAAACCTTTCCTTTGGGGTTTCCCACTCATAACACTCTATGGCAAACAAGAAATTTATGAGTATTTTCTTTGTAACTTTCCTTTCTGGTCCATGAAGACACATGCATTCCTCTGTCCAAGGGATACCTGGGTGATGATCCAAAAAAAAAGAAAACCATTGACATGGCCTACCATGCTACATTTAGAGCAATAAAGCACAGCAAACCTTCTTTCTTTGAACTGTACTAATCAATGTTAGCTGCCATACATCAGAAAAACCTCAAGCAGGAGAAAGTGGTTTTCTCCCAGCAGGAAAAATAACAAAACCAAGCAGGATCAGCAACAATGGAAAGATCACCTATTGAAACAATTCTTTAAATTGGCAGCCAGCTGATAAGTACTGCCCTTTCACCTGGCCCAGCTGGAGAATGGGACAGCATTTAAAAGGTTCCTCTCTTCCCATGGTCTGCATTAATGAGATTTTCAGGACTTAAGTATCTAGGTAATTTTGAGTTAGAAAAGCATAATTAAGTGAATAAAAAAAAATTACAAATAAGCAAACACATATGTTTTCCTTTGTGTTTCCTTTTCAGGTGTGAAATAACTTAAATGTTTCCAATATACTATTTGCAGGATCAGGGAAGAAAAGGAGACAAATTCTTACAGCCCACCAGGGTCAGTGCCCTGGTTATACATATGAACACTTTAAATCACGCTCTACTTTCAAATCCCCATCTGACATATCAAGTAACTGCCCAATGTGTACATTTTACTTGTACCACTGAAAGGCAGTGAGAACATAGCACTGTGCATAATATGTGGGAACATATGCACACACAAAATATTCTCTCTCCTCCTTTCTCTTTTCCATGTCCCTTATAATAATTTAAAACCAGTCCAATTATTACAAGTAATCAACAACCATCACATTTTTTCTCCTATCTCTATAAAGTGACCTTTTTTTCAGTAGTTAGTATGAAGTGGTTTGACAAACTTCTAAGAGCAGGTTTAGCTCAGAATTGCTGTGCTCAGGAGAAGTGGCACCTTCCATGACATCAAAAACAGCAGTGAGACCAAGATGTTCAGAAATTAAGTGACACAATGTCAAAATGTATGCATGTCAAAGGTCAAATCTGATTCATTGATTATACTGACAAAGCAAAATATATTCAAATATATACAAAATATATTCATGGCCCCATATTTTCCTTTTGATCTGTCTGTGAGAAGGGATCCCAGAGATAGAAGACTACACAAGCACAGGTTTGTGGAACTAATCTTACATTCTTTGTATATATACCTGGGGAATTATGCAATTTTCACTAAGGACTCATCCTCATTTTACTATTTTGTCTGACTAAAAATAATGCAAGCTAAAATATATTTTTATTTAGACTCAGGTACATGGCACAGTAATTCATAGACTTTCTCAACAAATTTCTTTTTTCACTGCAAGGATTATTTCTATCAAAATTATTTTTAGATTCAGCATGAGTCATGTGGATGCCAACAACATAATTAGAATAGAATTGATACAATAACAACCCACATAGTGTCTGATTATATTTCAATAGCCATTTTTTTCCTCTCAAACAAGCTTCTATTAGTAACATGAAACTGGAACATGCCGAGGGAAACAGGCACAGTGCTCTGCAGATGAGCTGGGGATTCTCAGAGAAATGCTTAAGTTTACAAACTGCAGAATGGAGAATCAATTTTGCTGCATGGAGAATACTTAATTACAGGAACATTTATGCCAAGAAAATGACATTCTGAAAACTCCATGAAAAACTGACACTGGCATCCCACTGTGAGGCTTTTTTTTTTTGCTTTCCATAAATAGATTGCTGGGCCCAGCTATTTATTGCCTGTGATACTATGAAAGGAGGAGCAGAGTGAAGGTTTGTGAGGCTATTCTGTACTCTGCATTCATTGAGAAAGTAGAAAACACATGTACAACACTTAAAACTGCTCAAAGTCAGCAGAAAAAGCCTGAAGCATTTGCCAAGCACACGGATCTGTGAGCTGGAGGAACAGGTGAAAAAAAGGTGACAGGATGAGGCACAAAGTAACAAAAATATTCAAGCTATTTTATAAACCTCCTTACCAAAACTGGGGATCATGGAAAGCAATTAAAAAGGCAGGTGTTTTTCAAGGTAATGACAGGAATGAACAGCTGTAAAGCAATTCCTTTACAGGATGGATAGAAATGGCTGCAAATTCGTTTTTAAAGCTCAATCCCTGATAGCCCAAATCGCTCCCCAAACAGCCTGGCCACGAAAGGGTGCATGGCTACTACAGAGAAACAATAACTTGCCCAAACCTAGCTAAGGGGGCACAGTCTCTCTCTTATTCCTTCCCTATAAAGAAATTTGGGAAGCCTGGAGCCATCAGACTGTCAGAGGTGGCATGACAAGGATGCTAGAAGATTCAAGTTAAATTACTCCAGCTTCTGTGTCAGCTCCTGGTTCTGAGAGCATTGGTGTATGTAAATACTGAGTGGGGAGGGAGACGAAGATGACAGAGGATGGAATTAAAAAAACAACCCAAATAACTCCCAAAACCAGGGGAGAGAGAAGAAAAATTGAAAGGGAAACCACAGAGTGGAACCACATCCATCCAGGAAAAAGCACCAAAAGCAAAAGTAAATAATAAGAGAATTTTCCTGTGCTATCAAAGAATGTAGTGTTTATTTTTGTCAAGCTTTTGTAATAAACTTCTGTGAAACCCTTCATAATGTACTGTGCTGAAAGTCAGCCAAAAAATAGAACTTTTGAGAAATTTTATCTGTGACGCCTTCACTCGTACACAAGTTAGTCAAAGACTCATGGAAGTAAGCAAATAAAAGCATTATATCAAGTACACCCAACAACAAGTTAAAAAATAATATGCAATATGCAAGGGCAGACTTTACAACCAAAGCCTAACTCAGCAGTTGAAAGATAAAAAGCAATATTTCTGTGTGATTGTACTTTGCTGAAATATAAGTAAAGGGAAAATATGATCAGCCTCAGAGGTTTAAGAAAACAGTTAATAAAAATCTAGTTAATTTTTTTTAATGATGAAAACAAACTTATCTTTCTTAATGGTAAAGACACAGCACTCATTGTAATCAATTTTTATATAGCTTCTTTAAAGGAATACTTATTGATGAAGATAAAATTTCATGCTTCTTAGCAGGCTGAAATTGGCTGCTGATGAAAGCTACAGAATTCATTGCTCCAATTAATAAGCAATAAGTTAAGAGCAAAACTCTGCAAAAATTATTTCTAATCGGATTTTTTTTTTGCTTTGCTTGTGGGATAATTTTCAGATCACATTTCAAAGGAGGTGTTGTAATAAAAAAACTGATGAAATTGAAATATTGGAGGAGTATTTAAACCTGCAGAGCTCTAGCTCCTCTTAAATAATACTGACACCACAAACGCTGATGCCAGTGTGTGCTGATGTCAGCATTAAAACATCAACTTTGTTTGCCTCTCAGCCCTACCATTGGAACACCCCAGCTGTCCATCCCCAGCACGTTAAATGCCAGAAGAAGAAGCAAATCCTGCTCTGGGTACAAACTGTGGCTGGAAGGGTTTGCAGGAGAACACGCCAACATCCGGATCACCTCTGAGTGCTGCCTCACTGCAAAAAGGGAAATCATACAAGAGCATTTTTATATACATAGCACAACCAAACTGGAAAAGTTTAAAACATTGAAAAAACTCTTACTTTGTTAAGAAATTCATCTGAGAAAGATGAATCCAGAAGTTTCTTTGACAGTAATTAATCCCTTTTCAGCTTTGCATGCAGAAAGAATTACTGGAATTTCATTATAATCCCTGTTATTTAATCAATTACGTTGGTAGGGAGGTTAAATTTACTATCAAGTGAGAATTAAGAGGAATTTAAAAGGGTGTAGGAGGAACCACAATAATGAGATATTACAGTGCTCTTTATGCAAGCCTGAATTTGAAGAAACCATTCATGAAAACATTTTAGATTGCTACTAATTAATCAGATTGATGCATATAGTCTCAAAACCACATCTGACAGCTAATGGTACTTCTCAAATAGCCTGATCCAAAGCCTATTGAAATCAAGAGAAAGATTGTCATTGACTTTGATTATGCCACACAAATGTAATTCCCATATGTACAGAGTGCCCAGTAAATGATCTGCATTACGACAATCACATTGTTATAACAATATTGTTGCATGTTTCTAATGACTGGGCTATTATTTATAAGATGCCAAGCATTTGTTGAGCAGCCTATACGTTTAAGAGACCCATTTTTAGGGCACAATGCAAGGTTGGTGAGAGCCTTTACACAGAATTAATAACTGATTCCATGGGACAAATTTCAGCACAGGATGCCAAGCATGTATGAGAATGACAGAAGGCGTTCCTCTGAGGCAAAAATTATTTTTCTCATTTTTTAAGACTGGTCTTTAATTTTGTAGAAATAATAATTTCTTCCTCAAAGCAATCCCCTCCAGTTGCTTTTCCTAATTTTTCTAAACTCAGCCCTATGAAATCAATATAAGCAGGTCCTGTCCAACTGAGAGAAAACAAAATGCTGGTAAAGGTACAGGGTTCTAAGATACCCTTTGATTTGTCTTCTTTGTTCTTTTCCTTCACCCACCCTCCTTTTTCTTAATTTTGCACATAGAAACTTTTCCTTTTCTTATCTATAAATAATGATGTTTCCCAGCAGAAAGTCATTATCTTACATTAACCCATTGAGAAACTGTATATTAAAATTTCTTTGTGTAAGGGCAAAATAAAGAACATTTATGGGATCATGAGTACAATTTGGATCAGCAGCAAAACCAAATCAAGGTACAGTATCCCTATTTAATGCTATATTGGATATTTGTGGAAATTATCTGTATGTTTTTGGTGGTATGATTATTGGTAATAATGATAAATTTGGCAATAATGATAGATTATTATAGGTCTTGGCAGATACTTGTGATCAATAAGACTCTTAGGAGTTACAAAGGATCTCACACTGAGAGGACTTCAGGAAGAAACTGTGCTCAACTCTACCAATAAGTAGAGAGGACAGACGTTTCTATAAGATCCATATGGGATAAAGCACTTAAAATTATAGAGAGTAATTAAAAAGCTGTAAAATCTGACCATTCCTATAGCACAACAGGGTTTTCAGGAGTTAACTGCATTCCAGAATCTTCTGTTTTCTAGCACCACACAGAACATCCTATCCACATCTAAAAACAAGAAGAAGGTAACTACAATGTGTTTACATAACACTGACACTGTTAATGTTATCATCTGAAAATGAACAAAATGAAAGGGACATTAAAAAGGAAGTTAAACCTCAGAAGAGAGTCAGTTAACAGGCACACACCTGGAACACCAAATCAACAACAAAATTAATCCTTAATTAATGGCTTAATCCTTGTACCATTTCAATTTATTGCAGGGTCAGGTAGTTTTGCATATCTATAGACAAAAATGTTTTATAAGTGTCAGTCAGGCAGAAAAGATGTCAGAAGGATGGGGGAAGAACTTTTTTTTTTTTTAGTTTTTAATAATCAACAGCCTCCCCAATGACCCAACACAATGGATTAGCTGATTTACATATGCAGCCTGTAACTGTGGGACTGTCTCCTTTCTTTGTACGTTCATGCTGTTAGCAGTGGTTAACTGAAATTAAACTGTCATGGGCTTAACAGAAAATGTCATCTGACATGAAAAGAAATGTGCTGTTCCACTGGGGTGTGAAGCTGGAAACGCAGTAGTGGTCGCCTGGTATTATTTTCTTAAGACAAAAAGAAAAAACAAGCAAAACCTCTATCAATTTCATTTTTTTCCCCTAGGCTGACATCACCTTCCTAATCCCTTGGGCTTTTTTCTGCTGAGAAGGTTTCTTCAAACTTATCACTAGAAAACAATTTGAAATGAAGCCATAATTCAGTAAGGTGTGCTCTGTTTCCATTCTGTTGCCAAATGGTTCATGACTTTCCCAAATATCTCTGTTGTAAGCAATTTTTAATACAGCTTACCTAGTCAAACACTGCCAACTCCCAGCCACACACTGTGAAATAGCAGCAATTAAGCTGCCTCCTGAAGGCTATTCCTACCTGGAAGTTCAGGATGGAGCTGATTTGACATGCATGCTGACATCCCCTAATTGAAGTGGTTTTGCTGGGGAAGCTTAGACATACTAAAAAAAAAAAAAAATTAAAAACCCTCTTGTCTCTATTTCTCAACTGTTTGTCAAAAAGAAGAATAGCAGTTTTCTCATAAAATAAAGTTTGTGCAGGGTAAAGGAAAACGGACCTGTCTGAGCAGCAGTATGTGAACAAAGCTCTACATTCAAACAGCACTTAAAAATTTGACAAGAAGCATGGAAAAGGCTCTGTATATGTTGTATCACCCACATCTCCCACAGTTCTGTATGTTCCATAAAAAAGGATCTTTTGGAACATTATGTACTAAATACTATACATGGAGTAAAGGCTCCTTCTGCATGTGTGAGACTGAGTCTTGAAACATTAACATTTAAAGAAAATCAAGCAATATTTCTGCCAGTCTTGAGGAAACATTAAATGTAATGGGAAAATTAAATGAAAGCACAAGAAATTTTTCTGTACGTAACTGACCTCAAAATACAATAAAATAAATTTAAAAAGCACACACCTTCATAGGAGAAGTTTATACTGGAGGGGCTGAAGGCATCATTTCTCACATCATTATGAAACTGTTCTGGCTTTTAGCCTCATTACCAGTGATACAGGCAGCTAAAATGCTGTGCTTCAGAATGGAATTATATTTTACCTAGAATTACAGAGGAGGCTTGGGTTGAACATTGCCATAAGGTTAGTTTATTGTGTTCAGTCCTTACCCCCTCACTTCATTTTATTATTTCACTCTGTTTCTTTCATTCTTTTTTTTCCCAGGAGTATTTCTTCACTGTGTGTGCTTCTTTTGTTCTCACCACTGCTCTTTTATTCTATGTCTTGCAGTGCTCAACACAATTAAGACAGCTAAATCAACATTACCAACCTACTCAAATTTTCTTGGCACAGTAACTATCATTTAAGATTTGTGTGTCCTGCACAGATTTGAGCTTTTTTCTGTTCTGGAAGGTCACTTCAAAGTCATCTCAGAATTACTGAACTGTTTATTGATCTCCTAATCATTCTCTGTTTGCAATTCTTCAGCTACCTCTCTTTGTGCTGTTTTGTTATATTAGCTTAGCTATTTAATAAACAAAATAATATTTATAAAAATAGAAGATTATAGAGTCCCTAAGTTGTTCAAATGGAGAGAACAGTTAATTTCCACTGAAATATGAGGATGGAGATAAAAGTAAGAAGCTGAAGTTTGATCTGCATGGCTGTGCTCTCCTGAACAAAAACAAAGCAAAGCAGTAACAGCTTTTGGGTTTGAGTAATGTGGCTGCAAAGGTATGATTATGGTATAAAATCTCAAGCAGATTTTGCTGACTATATTATCCAGAACCATTTCAGACTTGGGTTTGTTTTGCTTCTTGGGGCTTTTGTATGTAATGCTTGTTCCCCATAAAATCCTCCTGATGATGAATTTAGAGACACCAAGAAAGAGAATAATATTTCTTTAGAGAGGCAATTTGGTACTAATCCTTAAAGATATCTCTGCTGTGATAAAATACATTCAGCAAATTAAATGAGACCAGAATTAGATTCACAATGCAAAAATTAAAAATTTTTAACTAAATTTTCCATGTGGTTCAGACAGATCAACTCTGCATTTTGAGAAGCCAAGATTCTGTGCTGTAATACAGACAAGGTCTGGAGAGTAGTTGTTATTTTAAAGATGCACCCTCTGACCCCACAAGTTAAAGTTAAAATAAATGTCTCTGACCTCATTTGTAGTCTCTGGCACACTGCTAGCTATAACTTCTGCCAGCTCAGCAATCAATAAATATCATCCAGATTTTCAATACTCCTCTAAAGGGAAGGAACCCACCCTTCTGGTCCACCTGAGCACCTTGACTTCACAAGAAAGACAAGATATTACACCTTATTTTTGGTAACCATTGTTCTCTGCTGGCTTCGACTTCATTTGCACACCCATTATTCAATACAAAGCTCACTGTAGGGCACGACCTAAAATTGCATCCAGACCTTTTTTCCTCAAAGGGTAATCGAAGAACCCAAAAGGACATAAACAATCCACAGTGCATTTTCTCAGCACCAACACAGCAAATTGCACTCCCTGCCTGCTTGGTGTCTGTACAGATTTGGCAAACATAACCCATATATCTCTACTTGATCTACATCTTTACTGCAATTATCAGATCATTTTATAGGCAGAATAGCTACCCATTGAAATGTGTCTCAGCACCTCCTTCTGTTTTAACGTTGATAAATTATGATTTTCTAAGCAATTTTGCACGACCCCATGCTGGTTTAATCTTGATAATTTGCCCAAACTTGCTTGAAACATTACTGATCTCTTTGTGGTCTCAAATGTTCAGCTTGGTTATTTGCAGCATTTTCAATTTCTATGAGTTATAAACTAACAGGCAGTCTTACAGAGCAGATTATGGGAAAAGAAAAAAGTGAAAGGATAGGATCCTGAGATGTCCAAAATAGATGCAAAAAACTCCTTTGGGAAGAGCAAAGCAATCATTTGAGGTAGGAAAATTAAAAGCCTCCACATTTGTTTGGCAATGATTTAGAAAACCAATGGAAGTGTTTAATTATTAATGGAACTAGCTAAACGTAATTGTCTTCCCAATAAATCAAGATAACTCTATTGTAAAAATTAAACATTTGCAGTTATCTTGTATTGAGGAGCTGTTTCCACACCACCATGTTAAAAACTGACAAACTGGAAGGTGTTGCTGTGGTATATAAAGTGCTGTGATTTTTTAACTTTTGTTTTCCCACTCTAGGAGAAGAACATGGGCTTCCCACACTGGCTTTGGCTTAGGGAACACTGGAGTCCCTGTAGAATATCATTTACATCATGATCAAACAAAACCATTTCTTTTTTGTAATGAGCTCACTGAGCCAAGATGACTACCACGTGCTGATAGCAAAAGCATAGGGTGGAGGGGGTTTTTTTGGTATTTTGGAGTTTTTTTAATGTTCATAATAATTACTAATGGTCTTTCCTGTTGCTTTCATGGTGGTTTTGTGCACAGCAATACATTTTATAGTGCAGTTGTTCATTGTTACTGGTAAAAAGCCCTACAGAGTTACATGAAACAACCACCTGGGCTGCAGGGTAGCATAAAAACTTCTACATTTGTGTTTTATTTCTCCTTACTCTATGTTATTCACTGCTTATTCCCATTCTCCATCCTACACAATGTTTTTATCTTCATAATATTGTGCTCGGTTTATTTATTTGTTTCCATTCTAAATTGCTTTAATAGTCATTAACCCTTCAAATTACCCAAAATGTAACTGATATTTCCCTTTGAAATGATGTAAGAATTTATGGGAAAATTATTTCTCTGCATTTTTATTTTTCTCAGTATTAGAGGGAACAGAATCTGCTTCAGGTTGCAGAAATACCTTGTGGGAGAGCTCTGGCTCAGAGCAGTAAATCCTCCTTCCTCTGCAAGGATCTGATTCCTTTGAGTCTGACTGAGAGCATCGACTCAGATTACTCAAGTGCTTGGAAATCAGCATTCATTTATTTCCTCCTGGATCTGAAGTAAGAGATTCTGTAGATGCAGCCACCAGGACCCATGGAAGGGGAGAAGAGCCCTATTCTGGTCTGAAATTGGCAGAATGAGCCAAAATGTTGGGAAAGACCAACAGAAAGTTTCCTGAAGTCAATGGAAACACAATGCAATGGCCTTTGGATCATGGCACAAACACTGAAACAAACAATAATAATGTGAAGGAAACAAAATATCTCAACAGTGCAATAGGAACTGTGCGCTGCTCTAAGTTGAGCAGCTTTTTGAAAGGCTGCCTAATTCTCCCTGACAAAAGTAAGTGACTCTACAGAAACAGAACTTATTTTAAATCGAAGCAGATGAATCATCTGACAATCTAGCTGTTGTGAAACAAAAAGAGAAACAAGAAAATTGTGTCAGTTCATTACTTGATGAGATTTTGTTTCGTGTGTTTTATTTTCAATATCTGATTACCTCTGTTATTTATGTTTTTATGGATTGCTTTCGTTGGCTCACTTGCTGATTTTGAAAGATAAAAGTCTAAATTACAATTAAGTTGAGACTGGATTTGCTTAAAAACAAACAAGAGAAAGAGGAAGAATTTCCTGTGTAATGGCTGACAGCGAAATTGTTTGAAGTAATGGGATCCCATTTAAATACCAAGGACTTGGCAGACCTGGGAGAACTGAATTTGCATAGGCTGTAAAATCAGGCGTACTTTGGAAGTTTGCTGGAGAGCTTCACAGAATATAAAACTTTTTGGCACTGCTACAAATCTTGATGAATTAATAGGAGAAAGCAGAACACTGTTCACGATTATTTCTTTTTTTTTTCCTGGTATGAGGTCTTCTTCTTCCTCCATCTCCCCCTGCTCCACATTTGAGTGCCAAATCTCCCTTCTGTGCCCCTCTGTGCCTCACAGTGAGCAATCCCCACTGAGGCAGGAGATGCCTGCTGGTGAAGGCACAGCTGATCAACGTGGCTTTTTCTGCTGCCAAACTCCAGCCAGTGAGCTCTTCATGGCTCCAGTCCCTGTTTCTGTTCATTAGGCCACTGGGAATTGCATGAATCATTTCCATTCCCTGCCGGGAAGCCATGCCAGTGTTTACTATTACTTATGCAAAATAATTTTCCAGAATCACTTTACAAACGCTGAATGCTTGGTTGACTTATAAAAACTGGAATGAATTAATAAGAAATAAATAAGCAGTCCCAACTGCATGGGTTATCAGCTTTATGCACCAGATGAGTAAAAGGTTTACATATTTCCACTAAGCTGGAATTACAGTATTTCCCCTTTCTCTAGGGAGAAACAAAGACTGAAGTGCAAAATTAAGAGATGTGTTGTTTTTCTTGCATAAAAACAGGGAGTGGACTTGTTTGAATTGAATTTTACAGGGTATGCAAATGATGCTAAGCTATAGGTTGCCTTCACCCTTCTCTTTTTTGCCTTCCTCCTGAATGGTTTCTCATTCCTTTTTCCTCCCAGAGGACACAGCAGGGAAATAATACACCCAAAGTGTACAACTGCATCTGTCCTGAGATGGGGAAAGGAAATGCTCTTGCAAGCATTAGGTTAGGCAGCCAAAGAACAAAATAAATATTGACATGATTGAGATACATAAATAAATATGTACATTTAAATAAATAAATCTGTGACTATAAGAATCAGAACAATAAGCTTTTTTCAGTAATTTGTGTGTCAGTTAACTTGACTACGTTTGATCAGCTATAAAGACATTACTGTTAACCCAATAGAAAGGAAATTCCATTGAAAAACAGAAAGAAGCCTTTGTTGGAAAATCAGCAGAAAATTGTGCGTAAAACCTGATGGGAGCCTCAAAATAATCTCATTAAAGTGGAACACACTTATTCAAGACAGACAAAAAGGGTTCACAGCAGTCCTAAAATCTGTTTTAAGAATTTCATTTTATCTCCTTCTCGAGTAGGGTTCTCTCCAATTACTGTATATTAAACTCTCTGACATTTTAATGTTCTCAGTGAAGTAAGGATTTGTCCAGAGCGAGTCATTTTAATACTCAAGCTACAAACCACATCAGCCTGATAAGGACAGACCCAACCCATAAATCTGCCTTTCTGGAGCTCAGAAGGATACACTGGCCCTAACTTTTCCTTGGTGCTCACCCCCTCATCACAGCAGGAATTCTGCAGCCTTGTTGGGAAAGCCACTCTTTGTCAGGCTAAAAATATGGACAAAGCAAGGAGAGGTTTGTTCTGGTTTTCTCACTACATTACAACCCATATCTAATTGCATTATTAATGGACACTCTTTTTCTATGAAGATTTGAGTATTTGGGTGTGAATATTTTTCACTCTCTACAGCAACAAATGAGTTTCAGCTTCAGGACTCAAAGGCCAGTGGAAAAGGTTCAGATTCAAACACAGGACTGTTGTTTCTGTGTTTATGCAAGGATGTATTTGTATTTAACTGGTGAGATCTCACCTCTGCGGATTTGTGCCTGAAATCCTCACACTCCTCTACTTTAGCAGTAACTTCTATTTACACCTAAGAATCCACATTTCTTCCAGCCTTCAACAGGACCTCAATACATCCTCCAAAGCCTCCTCATATCCTCAGCTTCCTTCCCATTTATCCCTCTGCCTGCTCTGACAGGCAGGCCATTAACAATACCTGACTTGAACTCGCATCATTGTGAGATTTTAACCTTTACTGTCTCTTTGTCCTCAACACAACTATTAATTTAAAATATTAGACTGCTGTCAAACTTAGTTGTAAAAAGCTAACGAGAACATGATGGACAAAAATTCACTATATTGATCTTCTTTATTAGGAAAATAGGGCTAAAATAAAATGCAAATATTTTCATTTAGTCTAAAATATTTGAAACGTGATTTGAACTGTATTTAAAAATTCCTTTAAGCTCCCTGAGACTAAAAAAATATCTAGTGATTTTTATAAAATCTGGAAATACATTAATCTGCCTCTCTGTTAAGTAAGGCAGCTAGAGATTTAGGAACTTCTAATTCTCCATTTCATGCCCTCAATGCAATGTTTTCTGTGATCCAATTGCAATTTGCAGACTTTGAGCAAATTTTCCAATTATGTAAATGCTGTCTTTCAATGGACACCTACGGTAATGCATTATTTTCTGTTCTGCAATAAATCAGTGACTGCTGCCGGTCTTAACCACTGCCAAATTGTCCTCTGGGACACAGCAAAGAACAAGGAGCCCTCTCCATCCTTCCTTGCCACCCACAGGTGTGAGGGCTGTGAAGCCAAGGCCCCATTTTTGGTGTCTCAGCGATTGTTTCTAAGGTCCTCCAGCACAGATTATCCCTCCTCTAGTAATGGAAACAGCTGGAAGCATTTCCCTCTTGTCTCTGTGGACATCTTGCTTTCTACATCCTACATCTTCAGTCTTTCCTTCCAGGGCCCCCACATTTTGTCTCCCACTGATCAATTCAGGGATTAACTCAGCAAAGCTGTTAACAAAGAAAGTACCTGTTTTACTGGCAACTATCTGAGACAAAAGCACGGAGCCCAGGACTGCTGTGCCATTTAGAGGAACATGAATGCACTCTGCAACACTGCAAATTAAAGTTGGAGAGGAGAAAAAGAGAGAAAATCAATTCTAAACTCTTCAGTCAGGTTACTGAAGTTTTAAGGAGGTCTGGCTTTGAGAGTGTGCCCAATGCATCATCTTGTTCAAGACAGTATTTCCTGCTTTTACGCTTCAAGTGACATTTCCTACATGGTCGAAGACTGCAATTGTAATGAGGCAGGAGGAAAAATCCTATAAGCCCCTTGTGAAGCTGTATTTGAGGGATTCCCTTCTGTTTGAGCAAACAGCTTCTGAAATACTAAGTACAGTCAAAAATAATATGAGGTGCATCTCTCTTAGAGGGGTCTTTTGGTGGTTACATTCAGGAATAATTTGTGCTAGGAATGATTTGCAAGGCACATAGCAGGAAGTACTACAGAAAATCCCATGACGCAGATCTAACTTCAAAAGAATAAATTGTACTTCAAGGAGATGTCCCAAAACAATTTAAGAAATAGGATAATACATTCTCACTTTGTTTTGCTTATTTTTTAAATGAAAAATGATTCAGTTGTAATTTGCAGGTTTTGAGCACATTTTCTAATTATACAAATGCTGTCTTTCAATGGATACTCGTGGTAATACATCTGCTCCTGTCTGAGAGATGAATGACTGCTAAAATAAGAATTTCTCCCTCCTTATTCACACTTTCCTGTAGTTATTCTTTCCTTCTTCTTCTAAGAGGATGCAAATCCAGTAACAACTGGATCAACCATATACCTCACAACGTTCAATCACATTTTAAATGTGAAAAAAAATAATATCTTGGTTCCTGGTGACCACTCAACCCATTTAATTTCCTTTGCTGTTGACTGGACAGGTGATAAAAACTGTGCAGCACTCCGAAGGTTTTGTTCATAGCTCAGGTCAGTCTCAGTGCTTTTCAGTATTCATCCAAGAGTTGGTATTCAATTGACATTGCAGACCAGAGGTTCTTTATAAAAACAAGGCCTATGTTAGCTCTTATTTAACAGTTGCTTCATATCCAAGGTGTCTGTATTGATTATTGTGCAGAGAATTGAATATCCTTTCTTACCATTTCTTCCTATTTTTCTTCCTCTGAAAGCACAATGCCAGTGTGAGATACACACAGCTACCAGCAGGTCTGCCTGGAATTTAAGATGAACGTGGAATATTTGTGCTCAGAAACATCCAAAGAAGCTTTATAAGAAGCAGAACAGGTGAAGGTTGACTGAATTTACTAAGAATGTGCAACCAATCAGTAAAAGCCCCAAAGAGATTTTCCCATTGCTTACACATCAGTAAAGGTTGTATCAAGTTTAATAAGGACTGAACACATACTGTCACCCTTTCCTAAATAGGATACCCTGGAGATGTCCCTGCACCAAATGTTTTCATTCCACAACTTTCGTTGCATTTCTGAGACCTGATTGTCTGGATTCAGCTAAAGGGGCAATAGTTCTAAAGAAAAGACAAAAATACCTCAGGCATCCCTTCCTATATTCATTCACAAACAGCATAATGTCATAAATCTTCATTTCTGTGGGGGAAAAAAAAGCTGTAAGATAAGACTGATATTGCTTATATTTATCGTTTGTAAAAGAGTGTCACTTATGTAAATCAAAGATCAGGTTTAGACCTCTAAGTACCAATCAGTGTGAAAAGTAATCCTCCATTTCTCTTTTTGAGCAGCATTTACTGGCAGAATTAAACTGTTCTGATATGCATTTTATTTATGTATGAGATATTCTACCCACTCCAACAGGAATAATTTGAAAAAATAAATTATTTTAAAGGTTATTGAAAATTTGAACTTAGTTATTGAATAGTAGTGATTGTTCACAGAAATCCCTTTGATGTGAGCTACTCAAATAATGCCAAAATTAATTTGAATTCTAATTTCTAATTCCCTGGTTTTTGTTAATTTTAATTTTCTCTTTTTGGACATACAAATGCATTCTAGGTTTGACATCTTAGCCCTGAAAAGACTTTAGTTTGCAAAACATTGAATAATCCTTTGACGGTAAAAACCTTCTACAAAGTGTTAGAAGCTAATTTGGCTTAGTTAAGCATTATGTGACAATTGTCCTGACCCCCATGTGAACCTTCCCACACTGATTTCCATTCCCATAGTGAGATTTAACATCTCTAACATATTTCTACTAAACTCACACAAAGTATAACTTTCTAATGCAGCTGACAAATCATGCTGCTGCTAAGCAATGGAGGTCATTTCAATAAATGATACCCAACCAAACTATGGGCATTCCATCCGGATGGAATTCCATCTAGACCTTCATGAGGTCTAGAAAAGTAGAACTGGGGATTCCCCAGTATCAAGTGACATTTCTGATGATTATTCGAATCTCATCCACAAGAAGTAGGTGGAAAGGAGAATTCTGGAAATCTACAGAGTTAACTATCACTTTGTGATAATAAAGTAGCTGGGCTCAAGCATCTAAGGCCAGAATCAAAGTGAATTCCCAACAGGCTTCTGTTCTATCCCAAACTCACCATAACCTTTTTGTGGGATCTTAAAGAAGTAATTTTCCTTCTCTGTGCTTCATCTTCTCATCCTTCAGCAAGGGATAACAGCAATTCCTTTCCTCCCAGAACAGGTGTGTGAAGTGTGTAGAGATCCTATGACAAGAGAGAAATCCTGGGTGTTATTATAGATACAGGGATCAGATCTATGGTAAAAATCCAGGTAAACCCTCAATGCCAGGAAGAGAGGAATAGATACATTTTGTCATCCCATGTACTAAAAATCAGAACCAGAAAGGTAGCTGTAAACAAAGCAAGCAGCTTGTACTCTGGCGTATTTCCTCGTACCTGGAATTGGAAACGACACAGCAAAAACTATTCATTCTTGGAAGAAAAGTACATAAATATAACAGACGAGTATTTTAGTAACTCATTGACAACAACTGCCTACTGAGTGGACGTGTTTGGAGTATTCAGAGTGGATTCAGGAGAAACAAAGGGCCCTAGGACTCTGGGAATGTGTGCAAACATCTGGAGTACATACAACCTATACCTGTAAACTTAACCAAACAAATCAGCTTGCTCTGCTCCTTATTTGAAACACTTTCCTTTTACAATGCATGGGAAAACCATAGCAATATCTGTTATACCATTTACGATTAAGAAAATCAGAAGGTAGACAGCTTAGATCTATAAAAGTGATTTGATATATTTGGCAATCCAACCTGGCCTGCTTGCAATGAGCTGTTAAATGAAATTTTGCACAGCCATGCCATCAGGCTCTATTCACTTGCCACATTTTATTCTGAAGGCGAAAACTGATGGCTGGTACTGATCACCTCAATCATTGCCAGGATTGTGTCAAATTTTGGGATGTGGTTGATCCCATCTTACATAGGGGTGAGGAGTGAGTGTGATTCATAAATAAATCAGAAATCACCAAACAAAATGAAGAGAGAGGTGGCCTAAAATACCAACAACTTCCCCTTTCTAGGGGTGCAGTAGATCAGCATTTTGAAGAAATCCAGGTGAGGTATTCAATGAAATTTTTAAAAAAATAAATAACAAAGTAGACAAATACATAAAATAATGTAAACTTTGTGGGTTTTTTTACCTGCCATCATTCCTGGAACCTTCTTCTCTGAAGAACCTTCATTTTTGCCCAAGACTTTCTTTATGTGGACAAGCTGCTGATTTTTTCTCATTTCCATTCCCCTACCAGTTTCATGGACACCAGGTGAAATGTAACTCCTCCTCCAGTACTTACAGATAAGAATAGGCATCAGAGCAGCAGTAGTTCCAGCATTTTCAGCTGCAATTCTATATTTTTGTCACACATTGACTGATTGAACTGAACACAGTGGTGGGATTCCTCACTGCCATATATGTGACCGTGTCCCTACCTGTTCTGTGTCCTCAAGTGAAGAAATTTTAGAAACAAGTAAACTCTTAGTTATTAAAAGGGGAAGGCTGAAGAGATTTCTTTTTCTAAATGCTGTAGGGTTTTCCTTTTACAGAACCCAGAAAAGATGTCACTGCCAGAAAAGAGTCTGGTTCACCCAAACTCCTGGTGCTGTTTAAACAATTTATTTCATCATTTCTCGCGGCCAACACTTGGTTGCATTTCTGTTTACACACTCAGCAGGGGCCATCACCTCTGGGAAGAAAGATGAGAACATACTCACATTATGGTATCTGTAAGATTCATTGAGTCTTTAATGATTTTCACGAAGAGTCTTGCTGTGAAAGCAATGAACAAAGTCAACAAAAGGTCCAGATACAGTATTCTTGTAATAAAATTAAAATTACCAAAGCAAACTTGTAGGTGTCTGACAAAGGATTGAAAAGTACAACATATTTCTATATAATGCATCAGCTGATACTAAATGTAGCACATGTGAACAAGGCTGGGCTCAGTGAGAACAGGCTGTGCAAACTGATCCAGACTCTGGGTGTGTGGCATGTAGATGGATGGTTCTTTTCTCGTGAACAGATTTTCTTTTCCCAGCTTGCTGTTTTAATGAAAACAATACTCAAGACCCAGGGATGAAGAAGAAATATTGTCCTTAAAATCTCATGGGTTTACCCACAGCAGCGACTAAACCATAGTGGTAATTTTTTAAAAGAGAAATTTAGAGATAGCAAGAAATTCATTAAATTATGTATACACATACAACTAGACTCGTGATAAGTAGTTAATTCAAATTAACTTTTCAATGAATATTGGTACATGGACGCTTCTATTTCACACTAAAACCTACCTTTTGTTTCAAGATTTATTACCTTTTGAATTTCTGGATGAGTTACATAAATCAAAACTATGTACACAAGGATTTGTTTCTAAATAGCTCGAGTGTTTTTAAGCCAATTGGTTTGGTTTGATCTTGATAAAGTTGCTGAAAAAAGAGAGAATGAAAACCCTCTCCAAACTGTACTTGATAGCATTGTGATGATTTCTATGGCAGTGGCAACTGCAGAATGAGCCTATCTATCAATCAGCACCAGAAAAGGGGAGGATAAAAGTAAAATGCTTTGCATTGTCAAGGAACAGCCTCTGGCAGTTCAATTAGGGATTACTTGCTGCTGTTCAGGTAATGTTCTCCCAAGTGCACCGTTTCAAAAGGACTCTTGAAAGGCATTTCTGGATAAGTGGGTGCCTCTCCACTCCTCCTTCTCCGATGTTTGCAGCTGTACAGGCAGGAAGTTTCCTCTCATTTCTTTCCTGCTCCTTTGGCAGACAGCTCTCAATTCAGACTCCTCTGCACCACACAGCTAACAGAGTGACCTTCCACATGAAGCCAGATAATTCTGTTTTCTTCAGTAATCTCATCTCTTTTTTATTAGGCATTTAGGGGTTCTGCCCCTTTTAATCTATTGTATATTATTTTGTTTCCTTACATTTTTTTACCCTCTCACAGCAAAGTTGAATGATGCCTCTCAAGTCAGCAGTGTCAAACTTCTTTCTGTGAAGTCAGCAACCAGATGCAATGGTCTTATGCAGGGTTCAGTGTCAGGAACACAACAAATGGGCAGCCCTGCTATTGAAAGTGGCTGTCCAGGAGAGAAAACAAAACTTATGAGCCGGAGGAGTAAAGAATCTCACTCTCCTTTTACATGTTTACCCAGAAATTAATGCTGTTCTTGGAACCTAGACTTACTCAAACAAAATATGATCTTTAGCTGGTGTGGAAACCTTTTTATATGGCACTAAAGGCAAAAACACAGCAAAAATAGAAAATTTTATCCCTTTTCTCCATAAATTCTAAACAAAAACATGTCTATGAATTTTCTCAGAATGTCACTTGGTGATACACCGATGAATTCACCAAGTCTGACAATTCAATGAAAACATTAACAATTCAGCATGGGCTGTTTTCAACTGAAATTTCCCATGCTGACTGAACCACTGCATGCAGATCTAGATGACTGGATTAAATTAAAAAGCCAAGAAAGAGAGTTGTGTTTTCACTGGTAAAATCTTTAGAGTAACAAACAGAAAGCAAGTCTTTCACTTTCAAAAACACAGTAAAACAAAAAGCAGTAAGAATAGCGATATACAAAAGTCCTGATTAAATAAGAAGCTGTGCCTACACTTACATTTGAGCCATGATACCAGAACATTACTGTTGTCCTAGGATTTACACACTCTCCCAATTCCTATCTTTGCAATAGGGTAAATTATTCCTTGGCAGCACCTAGTTGTTTTCTTTTATTATAAAATATAAACTGTCAAATACAAAAATATATTTTTTGGATGCCTAAATTGGAATAGATTAATCCCACCCCAAAGCTACTGGAATGCTTGGGCCATAGGGTTTTTTGTCATTACTGGTGGCATTTTTGTTGTTGTTGTTTGAGAGAAGGAGAGGTTGTCTTTTCATTCTGGTGATCCCCTTTTTACTTCTTCATGGCTAATACCAAACCTTAGGTTCTTTACTTTATCCCACTTATTTTTGTGTTTGTCTTCTGCTTTTTCCCCCATCCATCTTTGTCTGCCTTCAATTTTCTGTCCTTAAAGAGGGAGAGGTCTTGAGCAGCACCACACCTGAAAAACAAACAGACATTTATATGAGCTCAGAGCTTCTCTTTCACAAAACAGAGAGGAGAACGCGTGACACTAATGTGATATTCAGAGAGCAGCACTGTTTATTTTATTTGTCTCTCGCTATCGATTCCTTTATCCTTGCTCTGATTTGGTTAAGCTCTTCAGGCCCATTGTTAAGCACAGCATAACCCACCTCCTTCCCATCCTGACCCCACACAGAATAATAATGAGCGTGTCCTTCAGGGAGCAGAGACAAAATTACCTGGGTCACATTTTATGGCTGAAAGAGGAAAGAAAGGAATAACAAATTCTTTGAAAGTGTGCCTTACTTGTTGTTGTCTTGCCTGTGCTGATTTGCTGAGTGAGGTACTGACCCATTTCCCAAATCTGAGGTTCCTGCTAGCTCCCAAGCCAAGTGGGATGCACTTGGATATCCTCATTTTCCAGCTGCAGCCCTCTCCACCTTGCCAGGCACATCATTTTGATAGCTTGTGCTCAAAGTCACTTGGTGGGCTATGAAACACTAAAGTAAATGTATTTTAGCTCAGGTGTCAGAGATGCATTACAGTTTTAAACATTCAAGGATGCATGAGAATACCTGGTTTGGGTTATTTTGAAATCAACAGTGGCTGGTGAAGAGAACCAATTGGACTTTAGAGAAGACTGGCACAGACACTTGACACATATTTAGTCCAGGCTACAAATTAAAAGATTAATCACAGATTTAAGCTATGAATCACACCTGACACCACCTGTATAAGCTTTGACACCCTGATCCCATCTGTTGCCCAGGAGGAGCAGCCACTGCAGTCTGAGGCTGCTCAGCTTCCCCAAGGCAGCAGCCACAAAGAAATTCAAACATTTTCACCTCTCCAGCACGGTGACTTCACCCTGCTCAGGGGACTGAGTTCAGCTTGCTTGAGAGCTGCAAGGGGACAATTCCCAATGAAGTCACAGGATAACCTGAGCAAGGGAACAGCACCTGGCTCTGCATTCATTGCTTCATCAAGGAATTCCTGTTCCAGTGGTTAAAAAAGGACTCCAGGACAAAAGGTTTAAAAATACCACAAACTCATCAGCAATGGTTCTCCAGCTGTCAGAGTCGCTGAATTTGGGAAGAGTCCATTAGGTTTCAAAAAGGCAGAGTGAGCAGAGCAACTACCATGTCGATGTTGTGACAGACCAAGGGGAAGATGGGAAAGGCATCTTGGAGAAGGAAATTTTAATATAAGCCAGATTGATCAAAGACTAAACTAGGAATTAGATTCAGAGCCAGTCTGAAATTTTTAAAATTGCATCTATATTATTGGGACACAATGACATGGCCTTTGATAGCTGGCAGAGAATTACAATTTTGATTCAGTTATATGTAAATTACCTACATAAAAATTATTGTTTGGCTGATTAAGTTCTTGCCTCCCACAACTTTTAAAAGACAAAAAAAAAAAAAAAAAGAGAAAAAGAAAAGGATTTATCAAACATATAAATGCTAGCAATCCAACATTGATGCACAAAATTCTCTGAATTCTCTGCACCTACTGGCAGCTTTCTGAGACCAAATATTTTAACAAAGATATTATTTCCACTCTAGATCATCATTGCATGATCTGTATGAAGCACGCTTGCCCTCCTAAGAACACCCATTTCCAAAGACATAAAGTTATTCCACAACAAAAAGGAGAATAAAACACTTGGGCCAAGCAGTTGTTTCACTATTAACTGAAATAATAATATTAATAGCAAGGTAAGAGCTCAGTACCTGGTCAGAAACACCCTTGAAATGGAAGCAGCTGCTGCACATCAGAGGATGGGTATTCAGGCTGGGGAAGAGCAGAATAAGGATCCCCTGCTCATGGGAAAAGGGCCAGTTGCAGGATCCTTTTGCAGGATGGCTGCATCATTGACTAAAAGTCTGAAAATTTAACTCCAGATTGAAAAGAAAAATTACAACCGCTGAAGCTAAAATTAAAATAATAAAAAAAAAATCAGTCTTTCCAAACAAAATCAGTTCTGCCCACAGAAAACACCAGGAAAGGCTTTGTTTGCCCCAAAGATGTGTCTGCCCACACAATCAGGGTTTGAGACACACAGGAGTGCCAGGTTTGCTTCTTGGAAATGGCTGTAGCCTCTCCTGCACACATTTCAAACACTTTTCCAGTTAAGCCTCTATTTTACTAGAAATCTTCATTCCTATTCCTATGGAAGACCGATGGTATTTATAAGGTTGCAATTTAAGCAGTTTTGCCTCTCAAAGGAAGTTTTATGTCCAACATTAATTCCGCTGAATCCATTTCACTAAGAAAATGAGTGATACATCTGCCAACTTCCATCAGCAAAAGAATTACTTTTTTCATTCTCCTTCTTTAATATAATTTGTGGTAGTCAGTTATAGAGTTATGGGTCTTCAAATACTTCATGAGTATTTTCAGCAGATTTTTTAAGGATATTTTTCATAGCATATCCTAAACCAAGTGTTCATAGGACATGAAATCACTTCATTTCCCAGCAGCACAGGGCATCAGGAATCACACCAGAGCTGCCCTTGTAAAAGCTTGTTTAGGAGAGAGATATGAGGATACAAATGTCTCATAATGTGATTCATATCATAATCAGCAAGTAAGGAAAGGGCACTTTCCGAAAGCATGTACAGATAACAACGTGATGCAGATAAATGGCATTTGACTCCTCTGTGTCTGTGTTACCCTCCCACCTCACACACTGGTATCAACAAGAGGTTTTGGCAAGCAAAGGGATTTTTTTTTTGAAACAAAACCACCAACCTGATCTGTGATAAAGTCACAGCATTATTCTATCCACCCTGGGTGAACATCCCAAAAGCAACAAACACATACGCTTGAAATAAAACCAAAATGCAAAACGAATCTGTTATTTGTTATCTAGGATTTTATATGTTTCAAATCGTTTCCCAAGTTCAGTAGCTACCCACTTTTTTTCAAAGGGGGAAGTGTTGTTTGTATTTTCACTTGTAAAGAAGATATTTTAGCTCCCATTCATTGTATATGAATTATTCATTGCTAGGTAAAACATCGGGATCTGCTGCATTTCCTTTCCCCAGAAGATACTTTAGTTTTAAAAAAATGAGACACTCTCACTGAAGCACACTTAGAAGCACCAGCCTCTTAACAGTATCTTTTCAATCCACAGAAAACAAAAGAAAAAGGAGAATATTTTGACCTGGAATGTGTATGAGATATTTTCTACACACATGCACATATATATGGAGATATATATATATATGGAGATACATATATATATATCTCCTTACACAATACCAGCAAGCAATATTTCAGTATGAAACTTATGTCCCAAGCAACATTTTTACACTCTAACTACAAAGTAGCAAGGTATAAATATGGAGCAGAATAGATATTGTTTTCCTCCATCTAGCAAAAGGCCTAGAAGTGTAGAAAAATCACCAAAACTATTAAGAATTGATTTAATATTGCTGTAATTTAAAAGCAAAGCTATATAAATAGGTCCCAAAAATTACAATACCAATCTGAATATCATCAGAAAAAAAAATCACTTGCTTTCCTTTCTTTTTTTTTCCCTTTTTCTGTCTTGTAAAACCATCAGCGATGTTAGCCCTGGCAGCAGTTCTGAGCTTGTTTGCT
The DNA here is from genome assembly GCA_013398615.1 of Brachypodius melanocephalos. NCBI lineage: Eukaryota > Metazoa > Chordata > Aves > Passeriformes > Pycnonotidae > Brachypodius > Brachypodius melanocephalos. Next base: position 17,406,855 of record VZSR01000247.1, read on the forward strand.
GGATTCATTTTTCTCGAGAGTCATTACACGCATTTCTCACATCCTCGCTGCAATGCTCTGCTTCCCACGGCAGCCCCCTCATTCCAGCACGGCCAATTTCCCATCCTCTGTCCTTCAGCACGCTGCATTTGCTTGCACTTGACCATCAGCCTGCAGGCAATAGGGCTTTTTAGTGCCACTTTGGACATTAAACAATTACACAGGATGAACATTTATTTTATGCCTAGATATTACATCCCTTAGAAAGATCCCTCTAGCAAGACCATCCCTGTCAACAGGATTTGTCAGAGGCCAGTGCTCACTGGCCAGGCTCTTCCAGATATTTCACAAGTGTAAGGTGCACTGTTTAATAGAAAATTTACAGGTTTTAAGATAGGCAGTGTTACACCAGATTTCTGACCTAGTGGGATGGTACAAAGCATCTTGCATAAAGGTAGGCTATGCTTGAAGACAGAGATATATGTCAGCTGCAATATGCAGCTGAATCACAATTCCAGTGTCATTCCCAGTCTCAGGAATCTCTGGCAAGGATTCTGGGCAGCCCAAATCACTGTGAGAGAGTTCATTGCTGTAACAGCTCAAGCCTGTTGCTCCCCTCAGTTTTTATCCTCTGATGTTTGTTTTAGAGATCTGTTGGCAAATCAGAATGTATCAGCTGTTCTTTCAGATTTTGACAATCTTTAGTTTCTTGCATAGAGGAAGTGAAATCTTTGCCCAGCATTAACAAGCAGCATTCCCTACCCATATATTCCCATGGTGTCACATTGCCAGGGGAGAAAGCACAAGGCAAGCCACAGTAATTTTATTTCTGAGTGTTTGAATTATTTATATAGTTCTCATTTCTTGGTACGTTCATTAAACACTGGTCATGTATGACTAATATACCAGATGAAGGACAGATTGAAACATATAGCAGAGCCTGGTTTTTAGCAAAGAAAATTAACACATTTCATTCAATGTTAGCATGCAGAAAACTTTAAACTCCTCTGGCATCCAGCTCAGTTTAAATAAGAGAACCAAGAACCAGCCTTTTGTTAAGAATGGTGAGGGTAAAAGACTAAGAAATTTTACAGCAAAAAAAAAAAAAAAAAAGATTTTATAAAAAAAATAAAAGTCCATTGCTTTAGGAACTGCTTTACCTAAGAGCTATTAGCAAGAGTAAAATTATCCCTTCTCTCACTCCACACTTTCCACCCCCTTGTGAAGTTTGGGTTAGTACTCCAGAGCTAACATGTGATTAATTAATTTCAGGGTCTGTATAGCAAATCTGGAGAAAAAATCTAGGGCCCAGTGAAAACAAATCAAGTTCTGCAAACGGAAGCACAAGTAGTATGGCAATATTTTCTTGAAATACTTATGTAGTTCTGTATTTCCAAGGTAAACACAGCCACCACCAGCCTTAATAATGAGTAGGTGTAGTTTGCATTGAAAGGAGATTTATAGCAGACAACCTCACCAAGGCAGAGAGCACAGTCCTGAAAAACTTTGTGTTTGCAGGGAATGACAGAAGAGGAATTAAACCTCACACTGCACCACTGAAGAGCCAAACAAGAATTGTTTCTCCTTTTCAGTTGAACAATGAGGAGTTGGGCTTGGACTTCCAATTATAAATCAGCTGTCCTGTGTGAGCAGCAGCAGCAGACACATCCTGCACCCAGCTGGCCTCATTTGGACAGGAGCTCTGTTCCATCAGGAACATAAAGGTGTTTAACTCCGTGGGACAATTCATATCCAAGGTAGCACAATTTGGTTTACAATGAGACCTAAAATTTTGAAGATGGCTGTACATTAGTTCCAGTTCACCACACTGCTCTCTGAAATATCACCCAAACCCACCGGGGAAATGCATCCAAAGCGTCACTTTCAATACTTAAAGTATGCCTTTTCTAGAAGGCAGGAAAGTTCTATTAAGTGTTTACCAAGGTCCTCTTATTTCACTTTGGTTCTGTAACTTTTTATAACCAAAGAGCAAATCTGTCTGAGACCTTCCTTATACTGCCAGAAGAACATAAAGATGGTAATGTTCAGGCAGGAGAAAAACAAACAAACAAAAAGATGGTCTTCTACACCACAGATATATTGAAATTACCCAATACATTTCCAAGTTTTTCTAATTATCCTGGTCCAACATTTCTGTAATTCCATTAACTCAAGGTAATTTTTCTGTTTCTTTTATTATTTGCATTTACTAATTGTTAAAGGGGGAAGAGAAAGGAAGAGCAAACCTTATGTCTTATGGAAATAAAGCACTTGCATGCTGTGTTACACTTGTGATTTAGCAATGTCTTTGGTGCAAAAAATACAGAAAGTGTAAGTGAAAATCTATAAACTAATTCATATACTTGCATTCATGTGACCTATTTTGTACTTTACAAGCATATATTTTGTGCCTCAGTTACGTGTCCATTAGCACTGAACTTTTTTTATGTCTCTTGACTTACAGATTATCATCCAACAACCAAGCCTCCATTGTCACCTGCTTCTTCTTCAGTATCAAATTTCAGAGGAAGAAAGATCTCTTTAGGACTTCCCTTTTAGATGATTTCTTTATTTGCAATTCCGTGCTGTTTAAAAGCTATCTTGCAGGTAAAAGCCACTTGTTCTTCTGCCTGTTTTTCAATAATTTTTTAGACATCCAAAACATGCTGATTTCTTTACCCATTCAGATCACAGAGTATTAAGGTGATGATTTCCTACTCAATCTTCCTCCTCCAGCTGGGAGACATATTTCCCACAAATGCTCTCTAGTGTCAATTTGAAATTTGCTGCGTCAGTAACAATTCCTGCCAGTAATTTTCTGCTGCTAAATATTCAGAGAGTAAACAGCAAACAGTGTATACAAATGAACAATTTTTTTTTTAATTATCATCAGGAGGAATTCTTATTGTCCTCCCATAACAGGAAGAAATTAAAGTGCTTTGGGTATGTGCCATTCCTTACTCAACAATGAATAAATAAAATTCTAACACATTGTTTTGAGCACTGGGAAAAGTCAGTGAAGAGGGAAATCCACAAAGTGGCCAGAATAGACTTTTCTTGGATGTCCAGACACAAACCAACTTGGAATTTTTGCAAATCACAATATCTTCTATTGAATAATTCACATGTCTCCAGCATACATTCAAACAGGAGATTCAAAGGATGCATTTCTCTTTAGACAGAAGAAAATGTTCTGGGCAAAACAATATTTTAAAAAATAAAATTAGCTTGACAGGCTGAAGCATTGAGTGATTGGTTTATCTAAATTTCATCTTTACATTTACATCATATATTTTCAATAGTGGTAGTGATTTCTTTTCACCCAGAATTAAAGGCTTTGATGCATTTTGTTAAAAAGCATATCAGTATCATCTTAAAAATATAAAATTAGCCATTGATAGTTTAGTAGGTAATAAATGATTTAGTGTCTCCCTCTGCCAACCATATTTTACTCTCACAAATTTAGGTGATCTATCCCATGTCCATTTAGTTATTTTGAACCACCAAAATTAAAAAAATAGTTAAAATAGAAAACAATTTTTGAAATATTTTTGGTAGTCAATTCAGGCTCTGTGAATAAATATCCACTTAACAAATTAGAGTTCCTCATTATCAGCTTCATTCTTTGCTGTTATCAAAGTGATCAAGATCTGAATTAGCAATATCAGTCTAATTATCTAGTAATAAAATAATGCCACACTAATGAGCATCATCCTGCTGTGAACCAGAACCTGCAACTCTGAGAAACTCTCCAGAAGCAGGTTTCAGTGCAGTGCCTTGCAAAGAACATTAGATAAGTTCACCCCCAAAAGGAAATCAGTGTCGGGAAAAAAGGGTTTAAAAATTTAGATTTTAGTTGTACTTGACAGCTTGAGGAGATAATGAGTTTCATGCCTTTAGAGATTCTAGCTTTAGAGCAATGCCTTTCAGTGCTGGCAGGATTAATGGATGGCTCACTCATTTGTCAGGATGAATTTTCCATCCCAGCACTGCTCTACTGGAGCAGCCCCACCAGCCTGGGCAGAGAGCTCCCAGCACTGTCCTGCAGCAGCTCCTCAGAGGGCAAAGAACACAACCAGACTAAATGGAGTTTAATGGGGCAGCTCTCTGCCTTCTCCTAATTCCTAAACCTGCACAGCAATAAATCAAAACTCGTCAAGAGTTTAATTTACGATCAGGGGGTGCAGTTCAAGTCGGTGGCCATCCAACCCCTGCTCCCACAGCAGCCTGCCAAGGCAGGAAACAAGGTGTTGTATCTCAGCTTGAGGTTTTCAAGGGACAATTCCATTACATTCTCAGGAATTACAGTCCATTCCTTAGCATAAAATAGTTTCCTTCCTCTCTTTAGAAATATTATTATGTAACAGTACCCCTAAATGGAAACTTATCATGGGTTTCCACAAAAAAGAAGTAGAGAAGTTATTGATGCATTAGGTAATTTATACAACTACATCCCAGGATAGGACTTCAGTTTTCATGTTAAAATGGATTTACTGTATGTTGTATAAAGAGAATAAAATTAATTTTCATCTCAGACTTCTTATTTTAAACCTTTTATAAAGTCCACCAAGGATACAGACAGAAAAATAAATATATACATCAAGAAGTATTATACCTACAGAATAGCCAAAGTTAGGTAAATTCAGTTTTCAAACCTGAGTGTCTGCCCCAGTATATTCTAGGGCAACTCTCCTTTCATTTGTGACTTTGGTACAAAGGACTAATAGGATTTCTATTCCAATAAGGTCATGCTGTACTTGCTAACACAATAACTGAGAAAAAAATACTGTAGATCTAAGTAGAGAGGAAAAATTACTTAATTTTATATCATAAAGATTAACCTGTACCAAATACTACAAAAGTATGCACTGCTATGCATGGTGACATGTAACATTTTCTCATATTTATATATCCAAGAAAACTGACATTCAAACAACTTATTTCCCTCTTGATCATAGATTTTTTTAAAGACATCGTTCCTTAAGTGGGTATTAGATTTTAGAGAGTTATTATAAGTGGAAATACAACAAATTCTATTTATGAGCAAGGGATAATTTATAAACTACTGGGAGCTGAGATGTAAGAGTGAGATCATGTCTTGCAGAGGTCCCTCTTCCCCTGTACATGGAGGATATGGACAGATTTGGGATGGCACAGCAGCCTGAAATATTGCACCCTCACAAATGAGATTCCATAGAAGACTGCAAGTTTGGTTCAGAGCAAAACATCAACTTAAGCCTATTTTAATGGATTAAAAAACCTTATATCTATCTGTCTAAATAACCTTCTAACAGCATGTCTCTTTACATCCTTCTGGCACTCCAGAAAACATCAGTTTACACTAACAAGGCTGAGAGACCAGCAGTGCTCACAGAGGAGCTGGTAAATGTTTGCAGTGGGGCAATGGACAACTACAACAACAATGCTTTGCAGCTATAGCAGCAAAAAGATAAAAATAATTTTTTTTTAAAAGGCATAATTTAAAAGCCACCCATGCAAGTGTCTTGGGAGCATTAAACTATTTTACCCTTCTCAAAATTCTTAGAAATTACTGCTAGGATTAATATTTTGGGAAATGTATTCCAGGTGTTTTGGGGATTCCAGCCCTCCTCTAAAATCTGCCCATTCATTTTTTTATTATTCTGAAGGCCATAAGGAGGTGTTCGTCTTCTGTGACTGAGTGTTTGCAACAAAGGGGAAAGACACACACAGTACAGGAGAGCACCATAAATCACACTGCTCTGCATATCTTTGGAGCATTGAGGATTTGCAAAAAAATACTGGGCAGCACCCAAATTTTTTGTGAATAGCACCAGCTTCAGATGGAGTAGTAAACAAAACCTGATTTTTTTTATGAAAGCTTTACTGTTTGTTGTGAGATGCACCTTATTAATGTGTAACCCTCAGAATGCTGAAGAGGAAGACATTATAATAGTACATTAATTAAGCCAGATCCACTTAAATTGAAACCAAATTTTGTTTCACTGTTTTTCTCTAGTAATGGAATGCATTGTTTAAGTTTACAATGTGTATATGAGCTTAAAGACATAAGCATCGAATGATGTATACTCAGATCCACAAACTGAAGATTCTAGGGAAGACCAGTTCATTTTTGTGATGGCAGAATGTACAAGGGTTGAATTGCTGAGCAAAAGCAAGAGCCCTCCTAAAGGCAGTGAGATAAGAACCTTTTCATTTTGGAGAGCATCTCCAGGGAGCACGTGCCTGAGCTCCACAGCACATTGATTGAGACAATCACTTTGATCGAGCTCTTAAACCCCAGTTGGGAGCTTTAAAGTCCTGTCTGGTGTCCTCTCTGCTGCACAAGCACCTCCCTGGCATGAGGGGCCAGCTAAACACAGCTGGGCTGCTGCACACGGAGTCACTGAATGCTTTCCCTTGGCTTTTTCCAAGGGAATTTCCATCTCCGAATTTTACTAGAGAGCCCCAGGTTGAAAAGAAAACCAAAAAAAAAAAAAGTTGAAAAGAAATCCTATCAATTATACTGACTTTCTTTGCGTGTTTATATAATGCCACAGAGGTTTCTTGATTTGGGCACAAACCCCTCCAACCCAGACATCCTTTGAACTAAGGAAACATGCTTTATTTTTCTGTGAACATTGATTTACCAAAAAAAAAATTCACTTAGCAGTGTATGTTTATATGTTGGAGAAACCAGGAAATGAGTTTGGTTTTGCATGTCCTCTTATTAAATATACATTCAGTTTACAGAAGTGGGAGGGGGAGAGGTGATTTCTGAGAAGTTTGAAAGAACTGAGAGAGAAAATTAATTTCAGCACAGTTCTAAGACTGCAAGGAGCTTACCCAGGAGAATGAAATGATTGCAACACTTCTCTCTCCTTTTGGTCATTTTAATTTGTCTTCCATGACCTTTCACAGTTAGATTTCGTTGTTTTGTTTCCCATCTCACTCATACACGTGAGTGAAGTTCTGAGGACTGAGTCCTGAGTGCCACAGCAGGACATGGCCTCATCAGCAGATGAAGGGGTGACATCCCTGCAACACCCAGCTGAAAAATGCACCAAGCTCAGAAAACCACAAACCAGGACAGCAGAAGGCAGCTCAGCAGGATCACACAGAAATCCAAGCAATTCTTCTGCAGGATTCCAACAACTTCCAGTAGGGGAAATTAAAAACTCACTTTCTGAAGTTTGCTTTGAATGAGATCAGGATCCAAAGGTTTGAATTCACAAGTGGCTGCCCTGCATTCCTTTGCTCCTAAGCTGAGCCTGGAACAGTTTGAAACCCTCCACCAACAAGGCAGAAATTTGCAGCTGACCTTTCATTCCCGAGACTGAAGATAAATGACAACAGGCTTGCAGACTTTGATGGTTTTGTCATCCAGAGCAACAGTTTCAAGCAAACATATCTGTGCCATGGTTCTAATGCAAATATTACCCAGTCCTCTCCAACTGAAGTGCCTATTGGCAATTCCGAGTATTTTCCCGCAATCTTTTTATACACAGCCTAAGGACTCTGACAAACTCTCTCTTTCCCTTCAAAGGCTTGTTAAGTATGTGATGAATAAATCTGTCACTTCCAATTCTAAACGTACCTTCTGTTTTGATTGCTGCAGGATCTCGTATCCATGGCAACTTTTCAGCACTCAGAATCGATTAGAGGAGTGATCGGTTTATCTGAACAGCCCTGCTGATGGAGGCGAGGGGGCTTCTCTGGAACTGCAGCCCTGACAGGGACTGGGAGCTCCCTCCACCAGTTTTACTTCCAGCACAGCAAGGAATGAATTCTCAAAGAGCACACTGTGGTCAGCTGAATGCTCAGTTCATTCCTCCTCACTGAGCAGGGCTCTAATTGAATACCCTGTAAATCAGTATCTGCATTTCTGATTGATAGGTCCTGCTCTGTTCTTAAGCAGAGCATCAGAGTGTGTAGATCTCACTGGAGAAAAATGCAGTTCAGACCTTCAAACACTTTGTGTTTTATTTGCTTTGGGATTTAGGACAGTTTTAGGACAAAAAATAGATTTATTTATTAAAAGATAGAGCCATCAAAAGTTTTTGGTCAGGCATAGATGAATGTTTAAATTAATTACACGGGGTGGAAGCCAAATTTACAAAGAAAGTGTCAAGAGCACTGCTAGAAATGGAGGAATGTGAGGCAGAGCAGCACTTACAAAGCACAAACCACTTCTCCAAGTGTTTCAAGTTCTACAGGATGTCTTTATTCTGCGTGGTTTTCAGCATGTAAAGAGCTCTTAATTCACATATTACATGTGAAGCCTCTTGGGACCAAACATTAAAGACCTTAAACACACACTGGAATTTACAGTGATTAATGTGGTAACACATCTTGTAAAGTCTACAAAGGCACACGTTCAAAAAGTGAGGAAGTGCTTGAGGAGACAGAAGCAATTCTTAAAGGCAATAAATGGGCATGAAACAGCTTAGTGGGCTTTACAGGACAATATATTCAGATCTGAAAATGGCACCCAGAGAAACACCGTAACTTCAAAGTTAAATATGATAAAGTACAGAAGAGGACTTTAACCATAATTAAAACTATTTTTCTTTGAAGACAGAAGATCTGCCATCAATATTAATGGTATCAATATTGGAATGAACCAAGCAGGATGTGAGGCATTTCATTCACAAAGGGGTTCTATGCAGATTTTCTGGGCAACAGCTCAGGATTCCAGGTGCAAGGTCATTCACATTGCAGTGACTCCTGCCAGCTTCACCCAGGGAACAAATGAAACAAGCCTAAGCATGAAGGAGCTATAATAGGATGCCTGACACTAAACCATCTTCATTCAGATGCTCTGACAGCTGAACAAAAGGTTTGCAATGCATCTGATAATCTCCACCTTTGCCACTCTCGTGTGCTCCCAAGCTTGGCAGAATTTACAATGCCGGTACAATGAATACTGAGAAATCATTTTGGAAAGTGTAAATAGTGTAAATATTATTTTTGGCCTAAAGAATGGAGAAGATTTTCTTTTTGTTCCACCTACACAGAGAGCTCTTTTGGGTGCTACCACTTACAGCACCTCTACAACCATGTTATCAGCATCAGGCTATCAAGATTATGCTGACAGGGTGCTGAAAATATGAAGTCTCCAATAGTGGCAACTGTGTTGGGAAGGCTTCAAATCCTCCCCCTGAAGTGCCAGGAGATAGGACAAAGAGAGGGTAGATCAAAAAATGCAAAGAACTAATGGTGAAAGGTGAAGAACAAATGCTGAAGTGGTCTGAGTATCCTTTTCTCTCCCAGGTCTCCTGTAGGAGGAGAAGCAGCTCAGAGCAATCAGATTCTTTAGTTCTGTATTTTGGAGTAGGAGATTCCCATATGAGTGAAATATGAGGGTACTTATTTATATTTACATTATTATACCATTATTAAACTGTGGCTGCCAGAGCTGACACTGAAGACATTCACAAGGAAATAAAGCACTTGAGTGACAATTAATTACCTTTCCTTCTGTCCCACATTGCCCCACCTTCTTAACACCTTTTTCCTTTTATCACTGCTATAGTACACTGGTCTTCTTGTCAAAAGCCCACAGCAATCAGTGGATGCAAGTTATTTTGTTTTCTTTGTTCATAAATCTGTGCCTGTAATTTAAATATCTCTTGCATGGTCAACTGGCAAAGTGGGATATTTTCCCCCCAAAACAAAGATCATACATTTGGCCATCCAAAGCACAAACTGAGAATTGCATTCTTGATTAAGTAGACATATGTGCTGACCAAAAACAAACCTGGCAACCACAGAGAATTAGAAGTAAAACTGTCAAACCTATCCTGTTCGTGGTGCAAGATACAGTAATATATAGATAGATATCTCTAGTTCTCAATAACTTTTTCCAGATTTCAAATATACACTAAGAATGAGGATCACAAGAGTTCTGAGAATCTTCTTTTTTCTTCTTTTAAGAGACCTCCATTTGACTGTTTGAACTTGAAGCATTATTGACATCCCTGACATAAGAGTAAGACTATTATAATGCTTCATCAAGGAATAGATTTATGGATTTTCAGTGTGCAAAGATGTATCCATGTTTTAAAAATGAAAGACACTGACAAGGGAAGAAGAAACAATATCAGTAGTATGATACTAAGCATACCAACACTAAATCAAGACTTCAGAAAAATTAAAGGAAAAATACTCATGCCTATGAATGCCTCCCATGTTATTTAGTGTCTAATTTTGTGCTGATAATTAAAAACTGGTATTTAGATTGTCAATTTACACTCTCTGATATTTCAGGTTTATTCCATACCTACTGAATACAGCCAAGCAAGCATGAATCCATTTTTTAAACATTGCTTCAGAGAGGAACAGCCTTCTTTGCCAACAGAGGTTCATCAGCATGGTTCATCACTCCTTTCCCAATCATGTGTCACTGGTCCCCTCTCTGCTTTGAGGATTTTAGAGGCAGATGAGCTAAACCCACCTGATCTCAGTCACATTTGGCACTGGGGTACCTGCTCTAAGGACAGCTGCCCAAGGTTGCCTCCAGTCAAAACACAGAGGAACCCTTCTGAGGCCCTGGGAATTCACCAAGGGTTGACTCTTAATCTCTCTGGCGACCTGAGATTAAACTAATTTTTTTCAGAATGTGCTCATCATTCAGTCACTCTACCTGTATGTAACAGTGGTGATGCCTTGTTCACCCTCAGAAGGGCAAGATGACTGAATTCTTTTCCAGCTTTTATTGAACTTTACCTGTGAAAAATAATTTAAAAAATCCAACAAACTCTTGTCCCTCAACCCCATAAAACCTTGAACACACATCAGCTCCTCCTGAATTTTAAATAAAAGTGTTCTAATAGCCCCATATGAAACTTTTCTCATCTTTGCTTTGATCTGCCAAATTTAATATTATATTAAGTCTGGATACCAAACTTTTTCTTCATTACACGAGACATGAGAAATAGAAGACCTAATTCTAATTTTGTTTCCTATGTAACTTTATTTATTTATTCTCCTCACCAAAACCTAAGGCTCCTTTGGGGGCTGTTAAACCAGTCTTACACACACAGCTGTTCAGAGGCTTGGATGTGCACCAGAGCTAAACTTTAAAGCTGACACACTCAGAGTTGGGGCTCCAAGATTACAATAAACTGTGGAAAGCTTTAACTACCAAAACCACAGAGTGCACATCATTCTTGGGTAAACAATGCAACCTGACTCACTGCTGCACAGATGAGCAGGTAAAACAAATGTTGTCATCAACAATGTCCTCTTCCTCTTGACAGATTTCCATTTTTCACAGAAATAAAAACCACTGGCCAAATTACTCAGGAAAAGGCCAACCCAGAACGAGGCATAATGTCCCCCTAGTACACATCAGCATCCTTCAATCAGTTTATTAAAGGAGGAGAAGACAACAGAGTTAAGATATCATTTCTGAGTCTCCTCTTTGCCCCTGGGTAAGAAAACAGAACCAAGGCAGAACCTGAACTCATTTCCCCCAACTTACAACAAAATGGTTAATCCAGAGAATCAGAGAAACATACAGGAATTGCATTCAGTAATTTGAGATAGCCCATGCATGCCTGCAGCCCACCAAAAATGAGGGCAGCAGGCAGGATTTCTCTGTGCATGTGTGTCTAAAAAAGGTTAAACCCACAAACTGATGCAGTTAGCACATGGGTGGCAGAGAGAGAAGCTGTGTTTTAAAAGTGAGAACAAAAGCCATTCTACTAAATCCAAATGCTTTCCATATTCCAAGGATGTTAAGAGGAAGAAAAATAATGAATGGCAGGAGGAAGCAAAAAAGAAATAAATGGGCAACAAGAATCACTGAGTTTATAGGGCAATAGAATCTACTGCTTGAAAGTGGAAAAATGTTGCTTGGCTTAGCTTGCATTATTCCAAATTTAGGCTTCATAGCAGAAAAAAAAAAAAGTCTCCAACTGTTTAATAGGTGAGGTGTAAACCAGCTCATTAACAAAAAAAAAGATCAAAGCCTTGGAGCAACATAATTTCCCAACCCTCTCCCTCCATACTATGGATTAATGAAATTCTGCCTCCAGCTGGCAAATGGACACCACAGCAAACTCCTGATGCAGTCAAACAATCTGGACGTCTGACACACCACAAAGCTCTGGCACAAGCCATTGGCCCCAGTGAATGGAAGATTTTCATTAAATGAGAGACTTCACACATGGAATCTGTTGTAGACTCACATAAACATTGTTCACATAAACTTGATGGCTTCAAATGAAATGTGTGGTTTAGTGCTTAGAAAAATTACATGTATCTATATCTGCCTGGTTTTTGAGGTGGAGATTAAAAACTAGAGGAATGGCACTGGAAAAGAAAAAAACCATATTAAAAGAAGGCTCAGACTATTTTATGAGCTACTCAAAACCAAATCTGGCTGAGCAGGTTGGGACTGTTTTGGTGTAACATGAACTGCAAATATTCAGTTTTATTGAAAGTAATTGAAGAAGACAGTCCACACAATTATTTCAAGTAAATTTTTGTGGTGTTGTTCTGAGCTGAAAACTATGTTTTATGGACAACTTCATATTCATAATTTTTTTTTTCCTCAGACAGAACAGAGTTAATTTTATAAGATACTTTGAACAAACAGTGAAATCCTAGGTGACCTTTTGGGAGAAAACAACCCTTTGGATTTTATTTAACAGAACATGTTAGAGATGGATTTAGGACTATTGGGAGAACAGAAAAACATTTCTCACAACATTTCTTTCAGTACTTTGCTGACAGTGGTGGCTTTTTCTCATTCCACCTCAAGGGTTTCTATCTCCATCTCCTCACTGGGCAATGGAAGCTCCTCCAGCCCCACAACACGAGAGATTTGGGGCCATCCAGCCCTGGGCTCTGCCTGCCCAGCCCAAGGCTCTGCACTGCACCAGCTGCTGCTGCTTCACCAACAAGTCCAGGTACTAAATCTGGATTTGCAAGTTTTTGGGGACAACTGATCTAACCCAACAAGATGTGCAAGGACATGTCCAACCAGTTATGGGAATAGCCCTAATTACTCAGGTCTTAACTGGGGTTAGTAGTGGCTATGGCCACCACTTAAATGCAAGTGTTTTCCTATTTTTGCTGCTCACGGCCCTGTGGCCACAAAGACTTCACTTATTTACACCCATTTCGTGGTAAATTGGACCCAGAAGCTACTCCTAGGACAGACTGGAAGATGAACCCTCAGCATTCATTCTTTCTTCACCCATAGCAATACAAAGCAGAAGACTACAAAACACATTTACTGAGTAACAGCACAATATCCATTTGTTTGATGTGTATTATATAGATATTATATCTATATCTCTTGATATATCATTATATTGCCATTTAAATTACCATTTTTCAGGGAGAATTCAATTTCTCAATCTGTTACCTAAATAGATGTATATATTGCTCTCACATCACAGATTTCTTAAAAGTAACAGCCAAAAGGTAAAACAGATACTGTCATCCTTGAAAGGCTCCAAGAATCAGTAATACAAGTCAAAGAAGTAGTTAAGTTATAACCCTTAAGTTATATCAAACAGTGATCTGTGAATTCTCTATAGTTTTACTGGGTAGTTAAAGACCTATAACCCTTTAAAGATTATAATCCATATATAAAGTTACTTATTATATTTTTAGCCATTATTCATTAATAATGTAACTAATTAACTATATAAATATTTTCATAACTCATTGGTCCTTAAAAAATAATTAGACATCAACTGCAAATGGGTAGCTTCTAACAAATCAAATCTAAAGAAATATTAATAATAGTTCCCTAAAGGTAAAAAGGTAGTATAACCCCAAATGGACAAATTAAAACAGGAACAACAAATTAAGGTGGTCCAGTTTTTGCTATGAGCATACAAATGAAGCATGTATTCTATAGTAGGATTTACAATATTTTTTAAAAAATTTTAATAGCTAGGACACACATTGGAATTGCAGTTATTCGTAGAGGAGGGGGAAAAACCCTAAACAAAGCCTCCAAAATTATACTTGTAAACTACTCTTGCTTTATGTCTACAGGTAAATATATTCCTTCATTCATATTCATCTCTGTCAGTGTAATATGGTATCTAATATATCTTTTTTTCCCATAGAAGAAAAGATATAACAAAATAACCCAAAATACAAATACAAGAAGTTTCCAACAGCCACAATTCTATAAGAATACACTCCTAAAGTTATTAGAGATATAAACCATCATTCACGAGAAAATACACAGCTACTTCTAAAAATGAAGGAAAAGATAACTCTGAAAATGTGATACCGTGTGATAAAAAGTCTCCATCACATTAAGAAGTTTCCACTGTGGAACAACAGTCAAATAGAAAAAGCAGGGACATGGGCAGATGTTTTAAATCACTGCATTTAGCTACATAAAAGACCTCACATTCCACATCAGCTGGCACAGAATCACTCACTGGACAGCTGCTCGTGTTCTGCTTTCTCTTAAAGGTGAGCCACAAAGCTGAAATGAAGATCAAGATAGTTTTAGGTGTGTGAGATGAATTCCCTCCTCCCCCATAACCACAAAACCCCTGGTGTCACACAGACACAGCTCCACGAGCTCTGCAGCCTCTGATCCAGGGCAAGCATCTCCCAAAGGATGCAGAATTATCATCTTCCCCCTCACAAGTGTGGCCATAAACTAAGCTGGGCACATTGTCCACATCAAGCAGCTTCCAGTCCACATCTCTTCCCACTGAGCTCCTAAAAATCCCAAAGGCTTCTGATATGGGACTTGATAATAATAACGTGGCCCCTCACTGGCCCTCCCTCTCTGAAATGATTGCTCTTACATGCTAGGACACCATCTCATCAAAATCATAATTTTCCAGAGTATTTTCTGCAAACCTAGTATGCCTAGACATTCTTTGAAATTTCCACTCATGTTGGAAAACTCACCTATTTTTAAGTTATTTCAAAAGTTTATGAACACATCCTCCAAATCCAACTAATTATGCCTCTGTTGCTTTGTAATTCACATTAAGAAAAAAAAGGAAAAAAAGCCTGAAAACCCACACACAGACTTCAAGACTTAAAAGTAATTAATTAGACAAATATCTTCTTAATGTCTTCTCAAGGACCTTCCAGGTCTCAAGCCATAAAAGGAAGCTCTAAATAAAAAAATGAGAAATCATATAATCTGCAGGCACAGGACCACACTGCACATCCTCTCCCATTTCTAGAGAAGCATTTCCTCTAATGATCTGTGTATGAATTGGGCTGATTGACACTTGGAACACCAGCTTTTAATCATATTCAAGTTCATGAATATGCATCATATCACAGATTAGAGCATGCAGACACCGGTGGTGCATGCTCTGTTTATCAGCACCTTTATTTACATCACATGTGTAAAACTGCACCAGGTTCATCTCTATTGGAACCACACTCCCCACCCTCCAAAGCACCACTTTCATTTTCTCCATTTTCTTCCAAGTGCAAAGCATAACGAGTTCCTTGTGGGGACTTAAGGAGACTTAAAATGTTTAAAAATAAAGACTTTGTAATTCATTAACAAGGAGGCTGCTGTGAATTTTGTCTTTGAGACTAATTCGCACTCAAGGCAAAATCCTTCCCTTAGATGTACATGACTGATCTCAGATCAGATATTCTGCTCCTTTTATAAGTGAGCCCTTTTGGAGATTCACATATGTACCAAAGATAGTCAGAACACAGATCTGGCATCTGGCCCCAAAGGAAGGGGCTGAATCTCAGCATCCTATCTCAGCATGAAAGAAATACTCCCACACTGCTCTGGTACATTTTCCATATGATCCACATCCTACATGAGAGGGAAACCAGTATCTCTGGAGAATTTCCCCCAAAGTACAAGAATCAGCCTCAAAAAAAAAAAGACTGTACAAAAAAGATCTAAAATTTAGATCACTCCTCTGCAAATGGAGAGGTTTGAATATTTGAGTGGAAATTTGGAGCCTCAGCACCACACCACAGACCACCAGCCCAGCTGATGTTTCACTCACCAGCTATTTCAGGGTATTTCTTTTACCTTTCTCCATTTTACTGATCATTTTCCACTGAGCATAAGAAGCATTCTCCTTGATAAAAGATTCTCTGGAAGTGCCAGGTTGCACACCTGCAATTTTACTTGGAAACTACTCCCTCTGCTTGGGTCCATATAACTGTAGCAGAGAGGTGTCCACCAGAAACTCATAATCCCACTACTGCTGCTGAACAGAAGTATTTGAGCAAGTCTAAGGACAGTACTTTGGAACACAAAACCACATCATCTGTGTGTTTTCAGTGGAAAATAAAAAGAAGGCACCCAGACCTTACTGCTCCTATTAATACATGTGGCTCCACAGCCAGGAACAGACAGGGTCTGCTGGTCCAGCTATCCAGTGGTGGAGCTACTGCCAAAATTCTCACTGAGGAGATGGAAGGTGTTTGTGTTCTTGGCCAGAATTAATGATTTCTACCCTACAAACCATTCACAACTTGATATTCACATACACATCAAATCCTTTTTCCAGGTAGGTAGCCTAAGCATACCTTAAATAGAACAAAAAAGACCCTCTACTCACAGAGTAGATGGCTGCCCTTCCACTTTCAAGTCCAGTCAAAAAACTCTGTGCCTCTGTTTTATCATGCTTCCATTAGAGCAGCTTCTGGTATCTCCCAGTCGTGCAGTTTGAAGACAAAGGTGTACTCAATTAAGTTTGTGAGAAATGTCTTATAGATAGGAAAAAAACACATCAAAGGAAAGACAGAGGTGTTTGAAATTATGAAGAAACAGAAGGTGGACATCTACATAAGAAAGAATCAAGGATATAAGGTAAAACATAAGGCGAGGAAAAAAGATGAAACCTCTTCTGACTTCAAACATACTTCACAGAAATGCAACTTCTTTTCATCAGAAACACATCAATATCAAACATTTGGATGCTTCTAGTAAGAAACTGGGATTTATATTGCACTTGACAGAAATGTTTTGATTTTGACTGAAATAGTGTTTTGCTTAAGAAAATTTTCTTCAAATGTCTTCAAGAAAAACTTAGAATTGCTGTGACTTTCTTCTGAAGTGGCATTAAAATAAAATTTTAAATCACACAGTAATGTGTTTAAACAGAAATTTTACATTAAACAATTTTTATCTCTCACAAAGTTTGATGGCAGCAAAAAAAAAAAAAAAATCCCAGCTTCTAGTCCTATGACAAAAAATAGGACTATTCATCTGCCATAATTCCATTACTACCTGTTACAGATGGCAGAAGGAGGTGAAAGGTATTGGTTGTATGTCTATTACAGATCATGCTTTTAGACACACAGGCTCTTTCATTGACAAGTTTTTACCTGACACTGAAAACGGCCAAACATGAAAAACTGTATTTGCAATAGAGTTTACTGACACCAAGTGAGTCATACACACATCTTCATCAGGAGACCTTCCCCAGAACGATCATGTTTAATTAATGGCTCTGCAGCTCTTATTCTTTGGGAGATAACAGTTATTAAAGTGAATGGATGTGTCTTCCTGATGTGCTTTAACCTCGGGAGAGAATGCTGCCAGCGAGGCTAAACAGATAAGCAGATCAGTGCATCACACTTAAAAAAGATGAATGAAACACTTAGGATTTAGCAAGGTATTTATCAGATAAATTCCACTAAGAATGCAGGGTTTGGATTGCTTTTATGGTCCATTTTCCTGATGGTATCTGGCAGGCTCTCCAGGTATAGCAGTGTGCATCAGGGAATGGTCTCATGGGCTATTATTTTAAATGGCTTGCTCTAAACAGCCTATTGCACATAAAAAACCACTCCATATAGAATTTGGTGGATGAGCACAATGGAGTCTCAGATGTTATTATTCTCACCAAAAGACAATAGTTGATTTTGCATTTCTTTCTCTCTTTTTTTTGCCTCAGAGCTTTGAATGAATTTTGTTGCGAGACTGTCAAAGCACTTCACTCTTGGCGTGTGAATGTAATTATGCCATTCACAGGAAAGTCATGTAATGTTGATTACACTCGGGTTTACAGCTCCAAACTGCTTTACAAAAGCAAACAAAACAAACACAAACATACCTAATGCATCTCTGTGCCTCCAGAAGCAGAAACTTCCAGGACAGGTGAGAACTGATGTCTATTATAGCAACAGGAACCCCCAGTCAGAGAGGCACCACTGCTCCTCAATAGCACTGGCTCAATGTTGGCACTAACAGCAAAAGCATTTGGGATATTTTTGTTTGTTTCCTTGGAATCATATAGTCTAAGACCAACAAATTACCTGCCAAAACAAATAAACAGAAACCTGAAACCAAAAATAAAACCACAACAAACAAAACGAAACAAATGAAAACCTACGAAACCAACCAAACAAAAAACCTACCACAACCCCCCCAAGTTCAAAGACTAGGATCTAGGAGATTCCTAGGTCCATGTATTGCTAGGAATAGATGGAACTGTGCTATAACAATTATGATTATTCTATCTGATCTTGCATTTGGATCCTACCAGAACAAATCACCTAAATAGAGAATTTCCATTATCCTTCTCAGAATTACAATGCCTACCTCTTAAAAAGGTGGAGCAAGCCTTCTTGAGCCTGCAGTCAAGTTGTTTATGGTGACTCAGAGGATTTTGTCTGGGTTCCCTTGCAAACTTCCTTGGTATATCAACATTTCATGTCCAATGGGAAGAGAATCAACAAGTCACAAATTACCACAATAAGGGTACAAATGGCAACAAAGACAGAGAAAGTCACACTTTGCATTTCTACAAAGACAGCAAGCAAATGTAAAACCAACAAATCCCCTCATTTACTGCCCAGTCTTCCATCCACAAGTGTCAGAACGTGGTGGCACCAAGCAGAACTTTTCAGAAGAGAGAATGGCCACCCAAGTGCTGGCTACTGGAAAGAATTTTATGAATACAGTGCCTCTTAATTCACCTAAATCTTTATTGTTCTCGCCAGTGTTTTTATTATAAAGGAATTCACTTCCAACGACAGAAGTAAAATGTATAAGTTTTCCAAATCAGGAAAAGAAAATAGGCAGACTAAGGTAGATCTCCTCTTTTAAAGTATAACCTAGAGCCCATTAAAGACTTCCTTTAAATTGAATGGATTTTGCATCAGGCCTCTGGAACTTTTTCAAATTATTGGATAGATAATTGCATCTCCAACACAACCACATTTAAATTTTAGATTTTTTACTTGGGAAGTCCTTTCCTGCCGCTTAAGTATTACAGGAGTCTGATGGGTAATGAGATGGGATAAAGGTCAAGTGCCTTTCCCTTCCCTCAAAAATAAACCAAACTAAAACTAATAACAAATGAACCTTCAGCAGCTTTCTTCTTGTGCAAAGACAAAGGCTAAAAAGAAACTTTTATACTGGTCATCAGAGGACTCACAGATGTTGGGACTACTCTTTCTGATCATTCTCTCTGCCCACGTCCTTTTAGTTTTTCTCTCAGTGCATTTTAAACCCCACCTTTCTCACAGGCACAGCTCTATCTTGCTTTCACATAGCATTTTTTTCAGAGTTATCAGCTTTTTCTCAGCCATTCACATTGCTATCAACTCCAAAGGCAGTACCCACAGACAGGAATAGTCATGAAATCAGATAAAAGATGAAATTTTGGGGAGAAAAGTCACTCAGTGTTCAGGTTCTGCACCTACTCTGACCAGTTTCCACTAGGCTCTGCACACGCAGATTTTGCTTTCAGAATGAGCTCCCCAGTCCAACCAACAGGTCCCAATGGTGTTTTTATGAATGATGCTCAGTGATCCCCCACTTTCCTCCAAAGAAATTTGCCCCTGCCAAAGCTGGACTGCCAACATTCAAAGCTCTAGTGATGAGAGCAGGGCAGAAGCAGCACAGTGTCTTCCCCAATTTAAGTGACAGGCACCTACTCTTACACTTTAAAACAATAATTATCCTGTTTATAATCTTTTATTAATCTTTTTTATTCTCCTCTCCTTCCCATCAGTAGTGTTTTTGGACTCTGAGGCAATTGGGTTTTTTTAATGCTGAGTGTGAGTAGATAATTGAAAAAAACCTTTTTTTTTTTGGAACGTGAAAAGTAGTACACAACAATACTGCAGCAGTAGGTTGATTAGGTAGTCAGAGTATCTGTGCATTATAAATCAGATCATGCAATGAAAATGCTTCTCAATGTCTTCAAAGTCCTCCTCTAACAAAGATCCCCACAACAGCCCCAAAATCTCAGAGCTACAGGAAAGCCTCCCCTCTGCACGTCCACCTGCAGCCCCTGGCAGGAAAGGCTGACCTCAGCTGAGACAGGTTTTCTGTCAAAGCAGTGAATATCCAGGGCCAGGACCAGAGGGTGATGTGGCATCCACTGGAGGCTGAGCCCAGCAGAGCAGCAGACTGGATTCTGGAGCTGCTCATCAATTCTTTGCTCAAGATAAGCAACATCTACCAGACCCTGAAGAGTGATTTAGGAAAAGGAAAATTGTGTGACACACAGATGTTAGGAGGTTACTGACCCTGTGGATAAGATTATCATTGGGGAAATTCCTGGATTAGTTCTGCAGACACATCCTTACACAAAGGGTTTATTTCACATTTCTGTAGTTCAGCTGCTATTTTTTTGGCACTGTTTGAGCTCCGTGTATTATTATAAATTAATTTCTCATTATGCTCCACTAGAATTTCATTAGGACTTGTTGATATGAACACTAACAAAATTCTGAAACTCCAGCAGATCCATAATGTTTATGTTTACTGACTGACATAAAAACTAAGTTTAAACATATATTATTTAGCACACAACAACTTTGGCTTTACATGGATGCCCCACAGTTGAAGTTTCACCCACTGACACTGAGAGAGGTTTGTAACTTGCCTTTTAGTAAATCCATTTTTGTCCGTTTGTTAAAATAGCCTGTACAAGGCTTTTGACTTCCCAGAGGCAGTCAGTGCTGACTGACTTCCACCTACAATACATTCAAACAGGAAAACTAACACACAATTGAAATGTGATGACCAGATTTGATGCCTCTTGTCCCAAGCCTCAAGATCTGATTTTGAGGGACCAAACCACCACAATCACAAACAGTCAAAAGTGTAGAATAATAGTTTTAAAAAAATGCACTTCACCCTGTTTTGCATTCTGTGATTTCCACATGCCTCCCAAGATAAAAAAGTATGCAAAGACCTACATTTGCACAAATATTCCTTTAATTTCTTACTAATTCCACTTGAAGAAGTGGCCATTATTGCTAGAGCTAATTCTGCAATTCTGATTATCTTCAATTTAAGACAAGGTAATTGTGCTTGAAGTAGTATTGCCATCACATTACTAATATACTTCAGGTTTCTTTTGTCATTTTTCTGAGAAAAGGTACCAATTAATCTACAAATAGAGCTCATTTTGTGTTTTAAAGGTAGAAGTGCATGCAAGATTTATAGAGAAACATTTATCCTTACAGACAATATGAAGATTAATTCACATAGGACTGGTATTACAAGAATTTAACAAAAAAGCCCTCACGAGCGAGCAGAGCAGTATTCAACTCCAAAAAGAAGGGAAAAAAATCATGCATAACTGATAGTCAAAAACAATTTCAGGAAATAGAGTCAAATAGAAAATGCTTATTTCTCCATTCTTACAGCTTGAAGAAAGTATTGAGTGGAGTTTTAACTTGAAAAAAGAATAATCTAGTGTTGTGGTCTTATCTGTGAGTCTCAGTGGTCTATACCTTTCTATGAAACTGATTTGATTTAGAAAAGAAGTTAAATATCTTTTTCAAATGAATCAAGATGATGTGGTCTGCTAGGAATTCAGCAGCCCACAAAATAGAACTCGTTTGAAAGACGAGGTCTGTACTCCACGAGTCATTAACACATTCAGGCGCTCTGGATAGGATGCAACAGGAAAAAAAAAAAAAAAAACAACAAAAAAAACCCACATCAAAACCTCATAAGAGCACTATGCACACATCAGAAATGAGAGATGCAGAGGGCTGAAAATGGCAAACTTACTTTTTTTTCTTGAATCCACGTGTTTTGGACTCACAATAGATTTCAACTGTACAAAGTGTCAGGCGCACCTCGTTTGATAACACTGCAATCTTCTCATTTAACTTTTATAACAATGTAGCACTGTCTTCTATCCAGAATCATTTTCTATTAAATGTCCTCATCTCATACAAGCACTCCTGTGCACTCAAGAATTGATGATCCACATCATCCATCCCCCAAGCCACCCCCACAGCCAGTGAATCCAAATACCCCACACGTGGACTTCATTTCACAGACTCAGAACACGCTTTGTAAAACTGTAGGGAAAAGGAAGAATGCTCCATTTTTTCCCTCAGCAGCTTCAAGCTATATAAAGTTGTATGAATGAGATTCAGCAGGATGTACAGATTTAAGAATTCTCTTGACATCTTAATGTACAGCAAGATATTTCAATATATTCATATTTATGCTTAAAATATCAGCGGAAAAGGTTAAGGATGGGCACAGAAAGCTAATTTGTTGTGACACCTTCCCAAGATTATAGAGCCCTTCTTACAACTGCCTTCTCAAAGAAACTGATGCTCAGAAAAGCAGGGTGGGTTTCCTGGCCCACATTGTCATTTTAGAGCAATTTGAAGGATTACTTTAGAATATTCCCCAGGGAAGAGGGAGAAGACAATGATGAAAAGGCACAAACTGCAACAGAAACCTTTGGCCCACTTTACAACGCATTTCTAAAAAAAAAAAGGCAATTTTATTGTAAAGTAAAGTAAGGGCAATAAAAACACCCCAAAAAAGCAGTGCCAGTCCTGGGCAAATAGACAGGTGGCACCCACATTTTCAAAGAAAGTGCTGTATAAACAAGGATGGTTCGCTTACTCTTGATGGCCAAGGTTTAGAACTGGCACCCTATAAAAATCACAAGATTTGCCATATAACAGACTACTCACTAAGAAATAAAGTGTTTAATATAATATTCTCAACTGCTAAAAAAGGGGAAGATTTCTCTCTTCTACCTCCATGCCACCAGCAAAGCCCACAAAGCCCAGCTCACATTCCAAGGAGTTTAAGTATTGAGACTTCAGAGGCTGGAACCAAACAATCACAGTTCCACATCCACAATGGAAATGCCATTGGGAAAGCAGGGAAATATCACAGGAAGGCTGCAGCAGTGGAGCAGAAAGGCTTTGCTTGGCTCACCCCTGCACCCCGATCTGGGCCATGGACAGCAGACACCTGCAGCTCGCTCTCCTTTGAGGCAGAAATGATTCCAGCAGCTGCAACTCCATCCCTGCTGACCAGCTTGGAGGTTTGAGGATGGCAAAACACAGGCAAGGTGTTTCTGTTTGCGTCACAGCAGAGCTGATAGAGCTACTGAGACTTCTTTGTCAACTTGTCTTGTCCTCCAAACCCTTGGCAAGCTCGTAAGGCACAGGGATCTTTGCTCCCCCAGCTGAGTCTGGGTACACTGGCAGTGCTCTCCTTTAAAAGGCACACCACTGGGTAACAACACCCCAGGAGCAGGGAGGATGGCAGGAGCAGAGCTGTTATCCAGTAGCTGGGCATTATTGTTGATTGCATTATCTATTATTTACTCACATGTAGGACATTCAGCCATCAGATGTCCCTGCATTGTGCTTCATTGTGGGTGAAAAGCTGTGGTCTGTTTGCCCAAAGGAAGAAGGAAGGTACATTCATCTCCTTGTACATCTTCTGTCTGAAAGATAATGTTTTAAGCACCTAGAAGTCAAGTGATTAATAGCCTATCAAGAAATATTAATGTTAGAATACTAAAATTAGTTCATATTTTCTAAATAATTTGAGAACCACAGAATTCACATTTCACGAAATTTTTGATAACTGGTAGAAATGCAAGAAACAGCCTTGTTTAAAGATGAAGTTACTGTCTTTATCATCTCTAGAAGTATATGATGTGTCTACAACATACCTAAAAATAGCCTGTTGATAAGTGACCATGTTTGGTCCTTTCCCTAGCACGGAGCCATCCATCCAAAACACGTGGATATGTGCAGTTTGCATCTCTAGGCCACTAAGAAAACACTGTATTTTCATTATATTATTACAATATCATCATCACCTATAGATGGTATTGGTATGGTAGCCTTTCATGTAATTAATAAAAATAAAATCACCATCCACAATAATAGCTGAGATCAACATAAAGCACCAGCTGATGGCTGAGACTCTAAACACATCACCATTAACTGCCTATCAAATAAATAAAAGGTTGTATTTCATTACAGTCTAATACAGAAAGCTTTAACAATTCACTTTCATAGTTCACTTAATAAGAAAATGGAACAAATATTGACACCCCTTCCTTGTGAAACATATATTTACCTAGGTGCTTTT
This sequence comes from Brachypodius melanocephalos, assembly GCA_013398615.1. Classification (NCBI taxonomy): domain Eukaryota; kingdom Metazoa; phylum Chordata; class Aves; order Passeriformes; family Pycnonotidae; genus Brachypodius; species Brachypodius melanocephalos. The sequence goes on from VZSR01000247.1 coordinate 17,431,132, forward strand.
CAACAGGTCACACCAGCTACTTCTGATGGGAAGGAAGTGGAGCAACAAAACACCTCCTCAAATACTTTCTGCAGTGTTTTTATACCTCCTGCACATTCCTAGGCACTAACTAATTAATTACAACTCACTGATGCAGGCAATCACTCAAGCATGCACATGAAGACCAGAAACAGGGCTGGAGCTTAGGAGCAGCTGGTTCTCAATTATGGGGCTGCTCTGTGAGAGCACAAGGCTCATCTGCCTGTTCCACACATGGCAGCAGAGCTTATTTATAGCTGCTACTCAGGAAGCTGCAATTTGTATTAAAATATGTAATGACTGAATTACTCTTCAGTGCCTGTGCTTGAGAATAACAAAGTGCTCCCACCAATCTCCATACTGTATAAAGCTGTAGCTAATACCAAGGATTTGTTCAAAAGGCAGCCTAAATTGGGATGAAACCTGGCCTTTCTACCACAGGGAGCAGCTGTCACGGTTTTATCGGGCATATTCCACTAATACCACCAAGCAAAATTCCTGCTCATTCATCCCAGCCTACAGGTGGCTGCTGAGTAGTCACAGCCACACATCATCATCAGGCAGTGGTCAAATGTAACACAGAAGCTCCGAGTCATGCCTGAAAACAAATCTGGAAAAGAAAACCCACCTTCTTTCACTACTGGTTTGTCCTTTCCTCTCAGCCCAAGCCACCTCGAAAGCGCTAATCAGAGCTCTGCTCCCTTGGCACTTTAAAGTGCATTAAAGTCGGATTCCTCCTTGCCTGCTCGCCACCAGCTACCCCTTGGCTCCACCCTGCTGAGCATCCCCAGCACCTGGCTGGCATTTCTGGCTCACATGGTTAGTTTGGAATCTCCACCAGTTCCACCTGCTCTGCCTACAAACCCAGGCCCTCCCACCTCCTCCAATTAGCGAGTTCTTGCTTAATCCTTTCTAGTGTGGGGTTGGGAAACGTAATTTCTACGGAGAAATGAACACTTTCCTGAAACAGTTTTCAGTGTGTTACAGCCAGGTTGTGTTTCCAAATGAAGGGGAGCAAATCCACAGGAATTCTCCAAAGGAGATGGAATGCTGCACTCAGCAGCCCAGCGACTCTGGCACTCCAGGCAGGGGTGCACCCTCTTCCACACATGCATCACAACGCCTAGGCACTAATAATCCAATTGTAAAAGGTGATGTAAATTAAAATTAGATTACATGAAATGTCCTTGTTAACAGGTTTCTAATGGATCTGTACAACACAGCATCCCAAGGACGTTCCGTTTGCCCCAGTAAAATCCATAAGTGATGTGGCTGAATAAAGAAGGGATGGTTCTGCTCATCATTTAAACACTTGGGAGCTTTGCAAAGAGGTTTCTTCTACCTAAATCCATGTAAAGAAAGCATATGAGTCATAAACAAGTTCAGTGGGTGCAATAACAGCAAGCAGAGTTATACAACACCCCCCCAAAAAAGCCTGGAGTACAGATTGAGCAAACAGGCTTGTTTTGCCTCAGAAGAATGACAGTGCATGTAAGTCATCAAGTGTGTGACAGCCTGGTGAAAAGGGATAGGAACAGTCTGTCTCAGAGCACACAGAGCAGAGGGCTTCAGATGCAGAAAATAAAGATTCATCTTCAGGAAAAAGCAAAGAAAAAACCCCCAACTTTTGAATGGAAAAAGTAGCGAAAGATAGGTGAAGAAACTAAGTTTCACAGGTTGTTTGAAGGAGTCTTATTATGTTTAAGGGAGTTGCCTATTATGTTCATATGTTTCCAGAATTCTGCTCTGAATACCTTGATCACGGCTAGAATAAAAGTTTGTGGTGAAATCAAACCTTGAGATGTTTCCCCACATTCTAGTCCAAGTTAAATAACTTTATCATTCCTCACTGGTGAGCACATCCACTTCTTGCTGAAATTTTCCAAAGGGCAAGTTCTGCAGGACTGGAAACCAACTACTGAGATCACCAATCCTAAATTCCTTTTTCCTTCCGGTTTATGCCCTGTGCTATCATCTCAAATACCCTTCTCTAAACTTACTTCAGGTATCTTTATGGGTAATTTCCAGACTGTAAATGTACTTAAACTTTTGAATTATTCTTAATATTGCTCATGGATCTCCTAGCTAAAAATTCTTTACCCCATGTTAGCTTGTCTGAAACACTAAGAATATGGATATTGAAAAAGTAAAGTCACAAGTCTGACTCCAAGAAAAGCATTGCCATACAATTCACCTATTATTTAAATGCCCCTGAGAGTTCCTTTTCATCTCAGTTTCTAAAATGCATAAAACTAAGACAAAAAAACCTTTTTACTTCCATGCAGAACTCTCTAGACATATCTTTAATATCTGTGTTCCTCTTCTATCCCTTGCCAAAACCATTTAGAGAAAGCATGGATAGAGAAAACTATATTAAAAAACTGTGACACTGCTGCTGAGCCTATTAACTTGTGATTTTAAGGATACTTCCCCTGTTTCATATGGGTTGTAGGGAAATCAGATCCTGATAATGCAGAATCAATAACAGAGATGTTGGGAAGTTCTGGCCAATATATTTCAAGTACAAAAATGTTGAGGAACATGACAACAGCGACATCATTGTTTGACTGAGCTACATCTATCAACTCGCAGGAAAATATGGGAAAAACTGATTGCAGCCTTGCATAGAAAATTCCTGAAACCTTTTCCCCCCATGGCTGGGAAGTGTTGACACTGACCTGGGGGCCAGCCCTGAAACCCAGTAGCACTTGTCCAAACAAACAGTGCATGCTCGCTGGGGCTCCTGGGCACACAAACTGATTATATTGCACCCCTGACACAGAATTCTCATTTGTTCATCTCCTTAACCAAGCTCATGATGCTGCAAACTTCCACCACGGTTTATAGTTTGATGGGATAAAATATCACAATATTACTTGCTGCATCAATAATATTAATACAATTTCTTTTACTTCTAGAAGAGGACAAAGCACTGTGGATCACTACATCACTTTCACTTTCCTGAATTACACAACAATTCCGTCAACACAGTCTTTGTCTCAGTTTCTGTGATTTTTCTGTTTGTTTGTTTGTTTCCATGTATTTAAGGCCTGAAAAAAGGAGCAGGACACACAATATTTACTTTTCTGCCTTTGGGCTTGTGCAGCTGAATCTGAACAGACCCAGATGACACAGGCTCTCCTGTGTGCTGGCCAGTACTCAGGCCCCTGTTTGGCTAACCAAAAAGACAGTGGACTGGAAATGCAGAATTAATTCATAAGTACCTTCTGAGGTATCGGATCAGGAATTTTAATTCAGAGTGAAATGATCAGTTTGACCAAGAACTATATTTAAGTGCATACGGATAGATGCAGAAATATTCCTAAAATCACAGTACCACAGCAAAAATATTGGTTTGTTCTCTCACATGTAAGCTGTAGAAGCCTTTAAAAGGTACATAATTGTCTTATACATGTCACAGAATTGTTCACAGTGACTATAGAGGCATTACAACCTTTTTATAATATTTTTATTTTATTTTAATAAATTTTATATATGGTCAAATTGTATTATTTTCTTGTGCACAGGAGTCTAACAGGCTATAAACATGTCTGTTGGCAATTTTTAAGCCAATTTTCAATAAAAGCCTTCTCCTGCAAAGAGTCAAATTCGTGCATATGAATGAGGGTGGGATGTGGACATGAAGGACTAACCCTGCCAGATGCAGATTTCAGCAGGGACTTTGCCACTACAGTGCTGCTTTCAAGAGAAATTTAAAAGAAAAACTATTTTTAACATTTCAAGTCTATTTGCATAAAAGCCTTTGACATTTTGGTGATAAATTTCAGAATTAGGCTTTACTTGTACATTTAAAGACAGATAACAAATTCCTCAATTTCGACGTGTAACTCTCATCTGATCAGAGGCAATAAAAAAGAGACAGAAAAGTTTTCAACTCTTTGGTGTGTGATTATTCCATGCAGATAAAGCCACAGGTCCTCCCTTCTCTACCTTCACTCTGGGAGCTTCGAGTAGCCCTGCTCCTGCAACTCCTGTTTAGTTGTGTTTGTGTTCAATCTGAGTTAAACCATTCCTTAGTGATGCAAAACAAAATTGCCATTTCTCTGTGCTTCTGGAAGATGTTACAAACGAGGAAGGAAAGGGGGATGAACATGACCTTATCCAAAGAGCCCTGAGGTTTTCCTTCTACCTTGGAAAAAGCTGGGTTTATGTTTTCTTAGGGCAGAGGAATGTTAGTTTAACATGATGCCAATCAAACTCTACAGGTTAAAAGGGCATAGCTTGTTTATCTTCAGTTCTGATATTAGCCAGTAAAGGGATTGAAAAGCAGCTATCTGGACTTTGGGAACAGTGTTTGAGATAAAACCATTGCAATATTTGGATAATTAAAACACGTGCCCTACAATTATTTATAATCTGCCATTTATTTTGACAATATTGTTAAACTGCAAATGGATTAAATTACCCTAAAATTTAAAAATTTGGAAATACATGCCTTAACTCAGGAGGAGTTGAGTTTTACCTGTTTCATTTTATAATTTGAAAATTCATTGAAACTGGCATTGCTGATCACAAAATACAGTAGGAAAATTGTAGGTTATGCAAGACAAATCTGAATCTGATCTACAAAGGACCAGTATTTTGTCACTTGTTTCTATTATAGTAGCCATTTTAGACAAATAGGGCATTGACAAATTACTATGTTTAAGAAATACTGGGGGCTAACTTCTGTCTCCTCTCTGGATGAAAAGCATGTGCTGGAAGAAAAGAAATGAAATGTTTGTGTTGAATTTGCCATTTCTTCTGATAGTTACCCAGGAAGACTTAGATTGGTTTTTTGGTTTGGTTTTTATTTTTTTTCTCTCCCCTTTTTTTCTTATGAAATTAAATAGGATTTATTAATTCCTTTTACAGAGTTCTATGTTAAATCCCACCATGGTTTTAATCAAAATTTCACTATCAAACTGATTAAGGACTGCTTACAAGCTCCCCAGCCTAGTCATCAACTTTAGAAGACTCAGAGATACGTTCAAGATGAAACCACACCAGAGTATATTGGCACAATTACCACCTTTTATCACACACTCTTGATGAAACCATCAGATCCCCATGGAAGCCATTTACATTTTCAAGAGACCAATATTAAGACAAGTGTTTTTCAGGTGTCAAAAAGGATGGCACCTACTTACTGATTTCTCCTGGTTTGTCCCAGCTTCCCAGCTGGAAGAAAACTAAAGTATTTTTAACCCCAATTAAAAAAATGGACTCTAACTTTGCTAACAGTAGTAATTGGAGAGAATTAACATATATCAAAGAATAATTTCATTATGGAATACCCTATTATTAGTGCCATACATAGACAGCTTCAGGCCCTAAAAGGACATGAAGGGCATGGTAAGTGTTTGCCCTCCCATCTCTGGTGATTGCAGCACAGAGCAGTTGAGGGCATCCTCTTGAGTTTTTATAACAGATCACATTTGATTCAAAAAATACAGCAGTTATCCTGACCGTTTTTAGATGGAGCAAAATGCTCTTTGTCCTTTATTCTCTTTATCCTTTATCTTTATCTTCAAGACTGTGCAGCTGGTGCAATGACTTCTGGCAAGCTGCAAAAGCTCCCAGCCTTATCCTGCAATTCTCCTGAGCTGCTCCAGGGTCTGCCCCGCTGAGTTTTGGCAGGAGCAGCCGGGCTGTGGCTCAGCTCTGGGGCTTTGGGTGGGTTGGCTGTAGTGCAAATCCCCCGGGGGCAGCAGCTCCCTCCTGCTGGCACCAGGCTGAAATGTCCCCCACCTGTGTTCACCTATAGCCTGTCTTTTAGCCATAATTTTGTAAGTGGTCATCTCTCCTCTGATCAAGTTTTGTGCTGAATCTGCTTGAAACCTGACCAGAGGACAAGCTTTTCAGTGGTAACATCATCTCAAAATCAGAATGCCTTCCAAAGACAACATCTGACAGGTTTGTAGTTTCAGCCTTGGCAGGGGGTGGCTACCATATTATAAATCCCCTGAAAACTCAGCCCTCTAGGTTTTGTTGAAAGTACCCATGTAGAATTTTATGCATCAGCTGTTATTATATTAATAACCACAGGGATAAGGGATCTGAAGTCCAATGGGAAAAGTCAGAGTTATTGATAAAAGCTAAAGCAAAATCACCCCACTTCCTTTCAGATTTAGAGCCATTTGACAGGTAGTAACTAGTAACTCCATATGACTTCCAGTTTTGTCGTACAGGTGTTTTCTGACATTTAGAACAAGCTACAAAGAAAAATAGCAAGCCTTTCAAAAATCAAGCAGAATGGTAACCATAGGATTCCTCAGGCAAATGTATTGTACACAGCACACTGTGGAAAATCACGTAGGTGACAAAACCAGAACTCACAATGGAGGGGGATGCATGCACTGATGAAGGAGGGGGAAGGCTGGGTCTCAGGCTTCAGGCCAGGGCAGCTTCTAGAGAGATAAAACAAACCTCTGTAGGAAAAAGACAAGAAATGAGCTAATAAAACAGAAAAATTAAACTTGTTCATTCTTTGGCCTCTACAAAGAAAAGAGGAAGTCCCTGCTTTGAATAGCACACAGCCATAACTTCACTTGTCCCTTAATTGAATGATTCCCCCCCAAAGCCTGTGTCAGCTGTGACACTGGTCCAAGGCTTTAGGCTATGACATTCTCTGCTGTGCTCTGCCATGTGGGGAACAAGCCACTCCTTCCTCCCCAGCCTCTGATCAAGGCTGATCCTTACAAGGAGGCTGCCATTGCTCATCAGCTGCTCCATTTGCACTCTTCTTCCCTCAAACAATTTCTGATCTCACAGCCCTTTTTCAACACCAGCATCTGAATTCACCTTCCCTAAGAAAGCACATCTATTAATTTTCTGCCTTGCACAGACTTCTTGTGGTTCCTTGGCTACTGTGATGCTCAGACCCCTGGAATGGAAGTATTACAGCCCTAAATTCATTGCCATGAAAAGATGAAAGTCTCAGATCAAGAAAACCTTTCCATCATTGACACTACTTCATTAGCAAAGCCAAATAATCACTCTGTGTTAACCATAACAGTTTGAAAACTGGGCCAGGCACCTTCAGAGGAAAAGGAGTTCACTGACCTGAGTAGTTCATTGAAGCATTTCCCCCTTTGTGATGAGCATTAGCTTATTAGTGCCTAGGTTTAGTTGAAACCAGATGTTTCTGAATTTGTGAGGACAACCTCGCTGTGATGGCTCTGGAGCCTGGGTCACCCTCCAGCCCTGGGTGTGTGTGCAGGTTGGGAGTCAATTAAGCTACAGATCAGCTATTAAACTGTTCATAATTCCTGGTCTACAGTATTGGCTGAGCAGGGGATTACATCACTCATTGGGGACACTGGAGATCACAATGTCCTCTTACATTGCTATCAAGCCCCAGTTCCCTCCCAGTTCAGGAGCCTTTCACTTGTCTCTAGCACAGGGACTGTTCCCTTACAGAGGAGGCACATTTCTTACCTAGGAGAGCAACTCTGAAGAAAATTAAAGCAGCACAAACCTTCCATTCCTGCTTGATAGTAACAGAACCTTCACATCTATGCTGTTGCAGCAGAGGAACAGAAATAGGCGAACACCTCAAAGCCAAGAAAATCAATCACACAATTCTCATTCCCAGATCCTGGACTTCATCACATCATGAGAGCCTCTCCTGCTCTGGCTGGATGTTGTTGGACCTTTTGATGCTGCAGAATAAGACATGAGATAAATAAAATGTACTTTTTTTTTTTCCCCCCTCCTTTCTTCCCTCATGCTGGCCAGAGAGGAAATAACAACCAGATGCCCCTGTGACCCACAGTTCCCTTGAGGTGACCGATCCGAGTGTAACATGTGGTCCCCTCATTTGGGCAGGAGCCAAAGCCTGCTCTGTTTAATTGGCCAATGGTCCCCTACAGCTGCAACAGATTAGGGACAAATTCTCTTCAAATAAAGCTGTGCTTTTTCTCCCCCATCCCCCCCTCTAATCTGGGGGGTGTTGGAGAGAAATCATGCCTGGAGAAACATGTGCACATACACACACGACTGAAGTTAATAAAAGTGTCAGGTAGGCAAACAAAATCCCATTTATTATTAAACAGCAATAAAAGAGCACATTGATGTGTATAAGGGATCAGGCAGCCAGAGAGAGGGAGGGTGCTGGTGTCTCATGAATCATTACAAAGGTTTCCTCTGATCTTTAATACTGGCCTCAGTGGCTTTGGGAAGGGGGGAAGGGTGCAAACATTTGCCATGCCAAGTCCTAAGCCCCTTCCTTCCAACTCTGCAGCAATTCTTGTGTGAGGGGATGGGAGCAGCCTGGCTGGAGCAGCCCCAGCTGGGAGAGCCACCTTGGAGGGAATGACAGGACAGGCCAGGCCTGTCAGTGAGCTCTGGAGTTATTTTAAAGAATAAAAAGAATATTTTAAAGACTGGAATTTTAAAGATAAAGACGTCTTTTATTATTCATTTACCTAGAGATCCACTATCTAAGAAACTTCTGATGGAAGTGCTATATTTAGCAGCCATTCAGCTGGCAAAGAAGTGCTGTTATTCATCATAATATCAAATTTTCACCAAAAAAAAGCTCATTTTCTGAGAGTTTAATGTAGGGGCTTTTGTTCCCTCTCAGACAATTCTTACTGTGTTTTTCTTTCATTGCTTGGTCTTAATCTTGGGAGTGGGAATGAACTCATTAGGAGACCTATGTAGAACATACTCTGGGGAAAGAGGTGCCAAGAGTTCTCTTCCAGCAGTTCTGGGGGCACAGGCAGATGCCAAACTGTTCTTCCTGCACAGGTTCCTCTGGATCCTCACAAGAAGCTTGTAAGTTTTTTGAGATCCATTCATCAAGTCCAGTGTAATATAAAGATTACTGTTCCTACTAGAGCCTAAGGAAATGTTGCTTTCTTTTACCAGTGGCCCAACAGAAACTCAAGGTGGGAATGGCAATATATCAAATATTCATTCTGAACATTTGGGGGGAAAAAAAAAAGAAAGAATAAAATACATTAGTTTTGCCACATGAGCTGTTATACTTAGTCGAGAAAAAAATTATTCTTTTTTTAGTGATTTGATAGCCCAGTGTCATCCACTTGATTATAATCATTACATTAAACATATCCACATACTATACAGTCAGAGCAGTTATACAATTATAGTAAATGTTCCAACTCAATTGTTCTACACACCTTCCATGACAACTTTATGGATTAGAGCCCCTGAAGACAGCAACAGTCATTTGTAAGAAATAATTCAACTGGAGCTGTTGCTGTGCCTTAAATAGTCATTTATATTTTATTTTTTTTTAAATCTGCAGATAGAGTTGTTGTTCATTTAACTGAAAGGAGGACTCTTAGTAAGAAGACTCTGAAGTTAAGAATAAATACCTGTATGTAGGTCAGCAGTGTGTGTTAAGCTCCCATTAAGATTTGAGGCACAGATTTTACTTGAAGAATTTTTCTACCCTCAAAAGATTAGACAGAATGAGAAAGCTCCTCTCACTTTGGGGTATCAAAGTGTTTAATTCTCACAATTCTTATTAATTATCTGATTTGTTTACTTCCCCAAAGATATCTTCTGTGTAGGGAAGGACTCAAAGAGCAATGAAAGATGAAATGAGTCATCGTGGAGATATTTTAGAATATTTGAAATACTTTGAAGAAACCCCTCTACTTCTCTCTGTCCACATGAGAGGTATTTTATTTCCCCTTCCCTGCATACATTGACATTAACTGGTTTTGCATGTGTCCATCATAAAGACAAATATATGTGCACCAATAAACATTTTGAACAGTAGTGGTGTGCTTGGCAGTGCTGGGTTTATGGTCAGATTCCGTGATCTTACAGGTTTTTTGCCAACCTAAATGATTCTGTTACTCTACAATTTACTTCAGAACAACACAGTTTCCTCAGCATGAGGATTCATAAGTATTTCTGTGCATCCATCTCATAAACAATTTCTTGTATCCCTAAATACAGCCTTTTCCTCAGGCAGCGGAATGGTTTCTCAGCACTTTCCGAGGGGAATGCCAAGGGGGTGGGAGTGGGCTGAGCCCAGCACATGCTGACATTGTTCTGCAGTGCTATCATCCCACGAGCAGGTGGAGGAGCAAAAAGGCTCCTCTGTGCCAGCAGCATCTGCCTCCATGGCCCAAACGTGATGGCACAATTTGGGCAGAGCCCACAGCATTGGGATGCTGCTTCCTTGTGCTCAGCTAAACCTGAAGTGTTTTACATTGGGAACAAAGACACTGGGAAATTCTTACCTGGACACCTGTGTATTCAAACTACCACCTTTCTCCACTGTTACTTCATTAAAATGTTAATTATATTCATCCTATATTCCTGTCAAGATTTTTTCAGGTACTGGACTGCATTGCCTAGAAAACCATCAAAGGCAAAAGCAAAATTCACAAATGGTACAATGCAGAGAATACTTCAGGCTTTTTCCTTTTCTTACTTCTGCTTTAGAACAGTTTTCAAAATCCAGTTTAAAACCTGAACAATTAACCTGGCCTTGAGGCTGCTGTGACAAATCTCTTTTATACTGGTCTATAATCACAGTTTCCACGAAAGATTCTGAGATAACCAAATGTCTGTTTATGGTCTCCTTACACATCATAAAGAGTTATCTCAAGTTTTTCTCATGTTGATATCTAGGTTGAACAACAAAAAAGAGTGTGGCTCTGTGCTATCCCTGGCCTTTTTTTTTTTTCCCTCCTGTTCTGTAGCCCTGGCAACAAAATTCCCACTCTTCTGCTGTGACATTGGTTGGATAAATTTGGCCAAACCAGAGGAGCAGAGAAGTCCAGAATGGTAATGAACTTTTCTACAAATGGTTATTTGGGACGCATATCATTCTTCACCCACTTTTTATTAAAAATAAAATCAATTTTATGCAAATGCAATATCACATTGAAAACACACTACATTTATAATTTTTGAATTCTTTGAATGTAAAATGTATAGTCAACTTTTGAATGTATAGTCAACTTTTTTTTTTCTGACACTATTGCATAAAATACACTTTTGGAAGCAATTAATTTTGAGTAATTTGGAGTATATGAAAAGTTAGACTAGTTAGACTAGTCTAAAAATTCTAAACTAGTCTAAAAAGTTAGACTAGTTCTCACTTTTTTCTCTTTTTTTTTCTTTTTTTTTTTTTAAATACAGGATAAAAGTGTGGTTCAGAGACAGTTTTGTGATGATTTTTTCACTGGTAAAGTCCAAATTTAAAAGTTCATCACTGCAGTGCTGGATGTGAAGATGCCTGTCTCAATAAATTGACAAATGTGCCAGCACAGTCATAATTAAGGATAACTGGTTCTTTGTAGAAAAGAACAGGAAAACTGAGCAAGTCCAACAGACCAAATCCTACACCACAACTAATACAACTCTTTCATGCCTTGTCAAAAACCTAGGGAATTCTGCCCAGTTCTGCTGGCTGTTACCAGTGCCATGTGCCAGAACACCCTTCAAGCAGGTTGCTGGACAAATAGGGTTTCTTGCGGAAAACATGACAAAAATCTCTCTACAGAATCCATAACTTCCTGCAGAATTCACTGCTCTATAACTCTGTATGGCCATGAAGTTTTGCAGTGAGCCCCAGATCAATTGCAGCTCTTGACATTTATCTAACTTGAATGCTGGAGAACGTATTTTGGGTTGATTCCTATCTGTTACCAGCTGAATGGATCAATAAGGCTTTCTCAGTGAGAGAGGGTCTACACTTGACATCTTCTTTTAAAGTTAGGCAGACAGTTTCATTCAAACTGCAATGCTCAGCAACCTCTGATATTCCAGCAGCACCCAGCTGCTCTTCTATTGTTAAGACATGGTTCAAATCTCTGTCATAAACCCTCTTTGTCTTTTAATTAGTTTAAAATGCAGCTGTAAAAATTGCTTTGGGATGAACCTTGGCATGCTGAGCTGACTGCTGGCCTCTCCTCTTGTTTTCCCTCCCCCACTCCACTTTAAATTTTGAATTTAGATTTATTTTGCCTGCAGATAGAGGAAGGAAAGCAAGCAAAAAATATAACTTATTCAAAAACTAATAGGCAGACACCAAGCCATCAGACATCAGGTATGTGGCTTGACTGTGTATTAAAAGAAACCTATTAGATAACACATCTTTTCAAGTTCTAGGCACCAAAATCTTCACAGCAATCAACTGAGATGTAACAGGTAGGTCGTGTTAGAGGTTCTATATCTGAAAAAGAGCCTCTGTCTCTGAGCCAGGATTCTCCTCCAGGGCACCAATTCAGCAGTCCTTGAAGCCACTCTGCACACTGGAGAGGCAGTCAGGTCTGACAGCACTGCAGCAGTGCCCTTTAATACACTGTTTTTATCATCAGCAGGTCAATACAGCTGTCTACACCGTACATGGAATATTGTCCAGGTCAGAACACACCACTGCATGGCTGTTTCAGTGCCCCTGCTTCCTCAGCTGGGAGCTCACTCTCCACAGTACTGCTAAACAGAGCCATTAGGAGGGAGACAGTTAATTATCATGAAAAAAAGTTAATAATGTGTGCTGTCTCTGCGAGGCATTCTCAGTGACTACCACACCGATAGAATCAGCAAGCTGCACCAGGTTCAGAGTTAGCCTTCCCTTGTGCTGGGAGCAATTAGCCATCAAATTGATCTCCAGCCATTAGAGCCCATGGATAGGATGCCTTCTGTCAAGTGTACAGCTTGCTATTCCAGCAGCCTTCCATCCTGCCTGGAGCACCAGGATGCACTGCAGAGGATCCTCAACCTTCACCCAGAATTTCCATGCTTTTGTAGATTTAATTAACATTCTGCTTAGTCAGCAGAGAAATGCAACGTTTTGTTCTTGAATCCACACCCGTATTTGCTAGCAACTATTAAGATTATAAGTATCAGATAACAAAATGCTAAATGGTGATATTTAAAGTCTTAAAAAATTAGTAGGAAAAAAAAAAAAAAAGTTTTGCTCCTGAAAGAAAATTCCAAAAGTTGTACTCGACAACTTTAGAAACCTCCAGAAATGCTCTGAGATCTCAGCACAAGTAGCTGTTTTCACCAGATACACACACACTTTACATACCTAGGGAAAAGAAGCTATTTGTGAAACTTCCTTAGGACCCAGTGACATGGTGCTCCTCATCCTGACAGCAGCAACACAGTTTAACCGGGCTGATACAGGTAACAGTTGGAAAATAGTCTGCCAAACAACAAATTCAATCACAATCAGCATGTGCTGTGTCGCAGGCAGCCCTTGGTCTCAACTACCACATCTCTGTTCACTGATAAAAATGATTTGGCCTTCTACAAACTGTTGCTATGTTCTGCCTTGAACAATATCTGGCAGCAGGATATTAACCCACAAGGTAATTAAGAGAACATGCTCCATTTTGCATTTTAAATACAATAAAGAAAACCAGAAGCATTCTCAGATTCTCAGTAATATTCACTTCACACTTCCACATAAATAAATAGATAAATAATCCAATTCATATCATTCCTGTTGATCAGAATTACTCATTCTCTTCCATCTCTGTATGGTAGAGACTTCATAACACATCATATCTTTTAGCATTATTTACTCCTAAGCTTTAAATTGATATTTTTATAACATATTTTCTGCCTCAGAAAACTCTCTTGTTACTTGTTTTTATAGAAATATTAGTATTTTTCTAATAGAAGTTAAATGCCAAATCATAATCAAAGCTAATGCTAATAACAGTTCTACATGAAGTACCTTGTTAATTGTTTTTTAAATGGTTTTGTGCTCTTTATTACACCTCCCATCAAGGGCCCACAGAATGATGACATTGTGGTGCTTCTGCTCTGAAATTCTTATCCCAGAATTTTTATGGCGTGAAAGGACAGAAACAAATTCCCAGTCCTTTTCATTCCAGGGAGCCAATCTAGGACAAATCCAGGGCTTTCATCCTCTATGTAAAATATATAAACTGTGGAATCCAGGAAATAGGGTTCTTTATGTTCTGTGCAAGGGAAAAAGGCTCCAGGGAAGCACCAGAGCTGTGTGCACTGCATACCAAAGACAGCTCCAAGGGCATCTCTGCTTTTCTCTTTGCTCTAGAATGTATGAACAGTGCACCCTATTGCTGAGCCCCAGGATGCAAGCTACAGCTAAAGAAAGAGAGAAACCGTGACTTCAGCCTTGGCCAAAATATATATGCATGTACACTTAGTCATAAAGTAATAATGTGAAAGCTTATAAATGAGTACAGTTGATTTATTTAAATCTTAGCAGCCTTTGAGGCAGAGCTTTGCAGAACAGGTATTCCTGAGGGCAGTGGTACAGCACAGCAAGGAACACAACAAGCTGAAGCTGCTAATTAAGTTCACTTTAACTTTCCATTAGGAAGCTTGGATCAGTTACTCACATTCTAGAGGCTGGCTACTATTTGGGTTAAATGAAGTGTTCCTTACAGCTGTAATCACCGTGTACAACACAGTTTTGGCCGTGGCCACTTCCTCTCTGTCAGGAATCCATCCATAGCTCCAGTTGGAAGCCATGTGCATGTGAGGATTGATTTCTTGACAGTTTTGTCAGTGCCACTTCTCCCTGCACGACTGCAGATCTGATTAGAGGCAGAAATGTGCCTGGGTGGAAGGCACGTGTTCCATTTCCTGCCCCTGGCAGCAACCTGCTCCACAGGGTTCCACCAGCAGCTCTGCCCTGCCCTCACCCAGAGCAGGGAAAGAGGAACAGAAACTTGCTGGAAAACAAAGAGACAGAGGGAAATTCAAGCAATCAGCGTAGGAAATTTAATAGAGACTGAGAATAAATCTCCATCCCTAATCCCTTTTCACCTTTTTTTTAGATCAGATTAGATTAGTGTGATTCCACTTTTTAGTGCAGAACAGCATAAAACAACAAAATTTAAATGGCACCAGAGAGAAGAGGGGAGGTAGACTATGAACTGCCATGTTAGAATTTTGGCAATATTGTGAATAGAAAGCGATGTTTTCTCAGGTTTTGGTTATTGGGCATTAGAAGTGATGCCATCTCAATTTCACTTGCTGAGTGGCTGTAGAACAGACTGCAGAAAAACTGGAATGAGCCTCCAATCAACTGCCCCAATGACAGCCATCACAGAACTGAGAAAGCAACTTCAGAGCTTTTCTCATTAATTGTTCCCACACCATCTTTGCTGCTTAACACAAGCTGTTGCAGCCAGCAGCTTATTCCATTAGATTCTAAGAGTCCAAATTAACCCTGAAAAAAGAAAGACACTGAAACAGTAAAAGATGGAAGAGGGAAAGAGAAAAAGACAACCGGAGCTGAGAGTTGAGGAGGCTCCTGAATTAGCTGGATTCATCACTCAGCCGATATTCTTCCAAGTAAGTATCCACAGTCTTTGCCGTGAAGAGAGTGAAAAGGGGGAGGGTGGCACACAGACATCACCTCATGGGTTTGGGGTTTTTTTTCAGAAGTATTTTTAATTAAAATTTTGAAAAGCAGCAATTTTGTTACAATCATACATTTGTGTGTTTAAAATCTGCTTTTAATTAAGACAGATTATTTAATCAGTGACAGTTCAAAGTACTTTATAAATGCAGACATTGCACAGAAATCTGAAAACTTGTGGGGTTTTTGATGTCATGAGGACACAGCATGTGACCATAAAACGTTCTCCCAGTCCAAAGATGTAAGATGTTCAAAGCCAATCTGCAGGTTTCTGAAATAGAGACCTGTTGGGCTGGTTTCTGGAGCATAGACACCTCTTCCATGGGATCTAGGCTTTGTTACTGGAGATATTCTGTTCTGGAGAGCATCCAGGGGCAGCTGTCTGAGACTGAGCAAAAGACAGCATCTGGAGCTATAAAGATCTACTTCAAGTCTTGGAAAGAGAGTTAGGGTTTACTGCCTACAGATTTATTTGGCCTTTGGACATTATTGGAGCATTCTCTGCCTGCACTAAATGTACCAGCTGTGTCTGAGATCAAGGCTAGGTTGCTTTGTTCAATCAGAGAATGAACAACAATGACACAACCAGCAGTAACCACAACAAAACGTGTCAAATCACATAATCTGCTTGCTGGTACTGTGATCATGGGAGTGAGAGGGGAACTTCTCTCCATCATCTGCTCACAAACCAAACTACAAATTCATAAATGCATACCCCCTAGCACATAGAGTTAAGAGGGGATATTGGTTTGAATTTATCTCCAAGAAGCAATTCTATCTCAATCTCTCATTACAGTTTTCCTCAGGTATGGCAAACTGAGTGGGGTCCACAAGAGCCAAATACAAAGCTGAGAATATCAACCCTCCCACCTAAAAATGAAAATATTTTTACTCACAGTCAAGTCTGGACTAAATGCAGAAGGTGGGAGTTTTCATACCTCATTTCCAATGCAATGAGGCTTATAAATCCATCTTTAGCATGGCAAGAAAAGAGGGGGAAAAAACCAGAAAAAAATATTGTTCATTAAGCTAAGGTCAGAGAAATACAGCATTAATAAAGAAAAAGATAAGTGTTTTTGAGCTGCACATTGAACAAAAAAAGATGACAAGGCTGTTACATTACATTACATCACAACTCAATGACTTGAGTGCATTGACTTCAATGATTTCATTTCATTCATTTCCTAGAGGAGAGCTGCTCTGTTTGGTGGACAGTCACTGCAACTGGCAACATCAGGAGCCTTGAGTGGGTGGAAAGTCAACGCTTCATCTCAGAGATGGTCATTTTCATGAAATTTGAAGGACGTAGATAGGGTCTTTCAAGTAAACTTTTACGTTTATTTATTCTACAGATGTAATCAATATTTGCAGCTTCTCATACTTTTCATGAGTATTAAATCACTTTGGGTAAAGGACTGTTTATCTAAAATGATATATGAAAATTAAGAGAACCACTGATGTGTTATTGGAGCAAGATTACGTGTCCATAATGTGGAAGCAATGGTTGTGCTGAAATAATTCTAATTGGCTTAAAGACTTTCAGAATGAATGGCAAATTGACAATAAGCAATTTCGCTTGGATAGCATTACAATGCCAGGGATTCTTCCAAATCAATTCCTATTTCCTCCACAGAAGAGGTCTGCAAATGGTAATTGCAGAAAACACATCTTTACTGTCAGAACAGACCAGCTTTTGTCTATGAAATTGGATCAGCTCACCTTGTTCAGCTGCCCTTTTCCACTGAACTCTGAAGCAGTGCAAGTGTTAAACAGCTCCACAGTGGGACAAGATAATGGGGAAGAGACACCAGGACTGAGGGGCTGTGCACACAAAGTGCCCAAAATGCTACCTGGAACCCTGGTGTGTTTGAGGACAATGCTGACTGAACCAGGCATTTTAGACAGGCCTGGAAAATAAACCAAAATTAAACCAACTTTGATCTGTGGAGGTCAAAAGCTTAAGAGACAGAGTTACCCTTCAGCACAACTCCTAAAGAAGTGAGACTGTACAATATCAGTCTCAGTCTGTCAGGCACCTTATTCCTTTCCACACTATATTCGTTAGGACTGAAGTTTTCCAGGAGTGAATCCTCTAAAAGCCCTGACACAGCCCTTTGTGCACTAACACAAACCATGTGATACCAGCAGCTCTGTCTGTGGGCAGTGGCAGCAATGGAGTGACTTAAGAAGATGTGAAGTGTCAGAGAAGAGGCAGCACCACAAAGTCCTGTCAGGTAAGAAGGCAAGATTAGCAGCTGAACAAAAGAAAAAGTAAATAGCAAAAAGCCCAAGAAGGAGAGAATATCCAATTGTAAACACCAAGGAGGAAAAAGCATGGCCAGAATGTTTCTGGTGACTACATGGACACATTAATATTTTGAAGATTGTGTCAAGAGTCCTCCTACATTTGCTAAAAATCTACGACAGTCATTTTCCCCATATCCCTCCCTGCATTTGCAAGAAATCAAAATGTTTACAATGATGTATTTTCCAGTCTCCCAAATCCCCAGGGGTGTGCATGATCCAAGATTGTGGCAAGTTCAATGTACAAAATAGGAAATGGAGAGATGTCATTGTTTCATTACCCCTTAAAGATAAGACTCAGTGAGTTTCTCAGTGCACAAAGTGACTGCACCAGCTGCTGCCTTGAAAGGATGCTGGCTTTCCAGGAGAAAACACTGATTGCACATAATGCACAGGGATTTTGACTGAAAGAGAGGATGCCAAGAAAGCTTTTGGAACACACTGTGATGTGGCTGTTAATGTGTCCATGGGATGTTTCATGGCACCGTGGGAGCTGATCTATCCCACCTAGACAATTAGGGGGTTCTTCTCATCACCAGTTATGCAGCTTGGCCATGACTGAAGCTCTCCCCAGACACTCCTTACACAGAGTTCTCTGTTTACAGCACTTACAAAAAGACAAATTGCGACTATAATCCTCTGAAATCTTGCTTCCTTTCCATAAAGCCGGTGGCAAAGGAAGTTTCCATTAACCTGGACTTCATGGATGACCCAGACAAGCCTGCAGTGTCGCTGTGCTGTGCCATTTGCAGGCAGCTCTAGTCCAGCCAGTCTGCTCAGGGATATCTTCCTTTTGCACTGCAGTTTCAGCAGCTCCAGTGCAGCATGAACATCCCATCCTCGCTGGCCACCCTTTAATAAAGGAAAGATACTTGCTTTGAACAGCACAGTAAATATTATTCTGGATGTCAAAGATGAGGAGAACTCCCTGAATCCTATCAGAGTGAGGTACAGGGTCTGCTAAGGGGAATCCCTGCTCTCCAGGTTTATGTGTTGCTGAATCATCACCTAATACAAACTTTAAATATTGTCCCAGCATGACAGGTGATTGAGGAGATGGAGTGGCTGCTCAGACATCTGCCTCAGTACCCTGCTGTCAGCTCCCTGCTCAGCTCCTGACTTTGCTGCTCTTGTGGCGTGTCTGCCAACACTATTTAGGCTCTTCTGCTACAAGCTACAAGGAACATCATCTATGAAAGCCAGATGAACCAATCCACTTTTTAGTCATTTAAAATTGAAATGAGGTCTACGAAGGGCAGTGTGATAGAATAGGAGGCATGGATATGTGGTGATGGATGCTGTGCACTCCCACTTGACAGCAATACAGCAAAAGGATCTGGCTGGTGAGTTTGGGGGGGATAAGAAGTTGCTTTTCTATGAGTTCCAGTTGCCTTGAAGGGAGAAAATAAACCTCATACATTGCAGATTCTAGTACAACTTAAATAACAGCACTACATAGGGCAGAATGTTTTGTTTTAGTAATATAAGTCTTTTTCTGGCTGTAAAAAAAAACCCAAAACCTGGAAGATTCTGGCCAGCTCTGTTCACGACTTTCATTCCTTCCATATAAATTTTAGTCTAAGCAAAATGTTAAGGTTGTGTTTCACTGCTGAAATGAATGACATTCATTAAATTTACCTCACCATGCTTTCCCACTGTTGGGTTTGGCAGGAGCACAGAGGCAGACTGGAGATCCCTACACGACTGATGTGCAGAGTGCAGATTTGTTGAACTGAGGAGAGAATGAGGTTCACAAAGCACAGCAGCTCAGAGGCAGTGAGATACCTGCAGTTCTCTCCCAGCTACACCCCTGCACACCTCTGAGCTGGGTAGCTCTACAGTGTCCTGTTTTCTGTCCTGTCAGTTTATATTGCCCTGGTTTGGGCCACCAGTTCCTGCATTCTGTGATGGAATAACCACAGACAACCTCACTCAGAGGCTGTTGGTGCTACTGGAATAGCTACAATAGGTAAAAATTACTTTGCAGGGTACAGGTGAGCAGAAATCATCCAGAAAAGAGTAGATAAATGATAAAGAGCCAAATAAAAATGCTCTTAGAGGTCTGTCTGGTCACTATATCTGAAAATGGAGAACAGATTTTGAGTTTCACAGAATTCCATTAATGCTGTGGAAATCTAGAAAGAGTATTACTGGGACGTGATGCCACCAGAAGCACAAAGTATCCCCAGTGAAGTAAATGGCCTTAAAGTGGACCAAAATAGCAAGATTTGCTAGCTACCATTGAAAGGAGGTAACAGTTTTATTAGCATGTAATCCTAGTCTCCCATGGTGCAGGCATAGTATGATAAGATGAGGCTTTGAAATCAGATTTTTAGGAAAAAAATGCACCTGCTGTTGAAAGTGAAACACAACATTTCTTCTTTCCCTCTGCAGAAAGCAGTTTAGGAAGTTCTACAACAGGCTCCAGTGAGAGTGGATCGTAAAGGCACCAATGGCATGGTTTAAACTTACTCCTTTTTCATCCCTGCAATCACTTCCAAAATCTTGATTTCCAAGTCATCCTCCCTACCAAAACCTGACCTGACCTATGATTAGGAAACAGTTCCTTCCACAGTATGGGTCTGCTAAAGTGCTGGGCAGGCTGAGTGACAACTTAAACAGAAAAAAGAGTTCTAAGTGTGAACAAGGCACAGGAAAACACCTGGGATGTTATATTGAGAAGCTTGTGGAAGAGGGGGAGATAAAGAAGTGTTATGTGACAAATTTGAAATCTAACAATATAGAGAGATCTGTTAGTCTTTTAGTGAACAAGAAATTAATGTGCAGTATTCTTACAGGAGCTGAAAAGAACGAGAGACAAAAAGAGAAAACAGCAGAATTCACACTGCTGCCAATTACCACTGCTTCCTCCCAGGGTCTGTAAATTAGTTGTGCTTAGAAAGTTAAAGATAAATGGTATTGATTTAAGCACATTACTAATAGTACCTTCACTGTTGCAATTGGATTTCACCCAAATTTCTGCTGCACCTAAATTATTCTGTCATTCTAGCTGCTCCTGTAAAAATGCAAATTTGTCTTCTGAAAGTAGGATATATTGTGCCAAATTTCCCCATAGCGTTTATGACCAAAAATATTTTATTAAAAATGTCTGTATATTTTCAAATAGTATTCCAATGGGCTGTCAAATTATTACTGAAAAAAACCCCATAATTCAGAGCTGTAAGGTAATAAGAAGTTGTGCTATTGCATGGACAGTTGGAAATTACCAGCAGATAAGAACACAAATTTGGACAGAATATAGCACTTTCAAAGGCCTGCTTTCTACCACTGAAATGTGAAATATGTATTATTTAAACAAAGAAATTGAATGCCTTACCTGGGGCAGGGGCAGGAATGTCCCTGAGCAGTTATTTCAATTATCCATCTGTTTAATCAGAGCAGTGCCACTCTGCTGGAGCAGCAGAGGTACAGACAGACAGAGCACAGACCCGTTCCCCTGTTCTGGGGTAAATGCAGAGCATTCCACTCCTCTGAGTGCACTCTGTGGTGTACTAGCAGAATTCTGAGCATTCAATAGAAGGGTCAAACAAAGCAGCTACCAAAATCTGTTGGACCTTTAGGACAGGATGAGGCTGAAACTGCCATAACAATTCAAGAGGATTCACAATGCACATTTAAAATTGACAGTAACAGAGCACAGAGGGAAAAGTACTTCTCCCACAAACTGCATGCAGTCAAACAAAGAGCTGATATATCAAAATCACGTGGAATAAGCAGTGACTTAACTACCATGCTTATCTTACTTCAACAAGCCTCCCTGCTTAGAGGTCTGGGTTCTCTTAATCAGAGATCAGAGCAGCTGTGGCTGCCTCATCACTTTAGTGTTTGTACCGCCTTAGCAGCTTTAAGCAGTTTAAACATATTCTGGCCACCTAGAGCTGCTTGAGCTGCCTCCAGCTGTAGGTGTTCAAGCTTTCTGCTTCCTGCAGCTCACTGCTGCCCTGGTGACGGTGGCACAATGGTGGGATGTGCAGCTCTTGAGAAGAAAGCAGGAGGCTGAGGAGTGCCAAGGCTCGTACCTAGCATTTCATAAGACACTTTTCTAACAAAAGAATCCTTCCCTGCCAGTGGGGCATCACACTGCCCTACTGAAGGACTGAAAGCCTTCAGTGTTGTTCATCAACTCTCCTCTTTTGGTAGTTCAGCACTCCCTGACCCTCACTGCAGTTCCACAGAATCACAGAATCACTGGGTTGGAAGGGACCTCCAAGATCATCGAGTCCAACCCACCTCAGATAAACCATGGCACTGAGTGCCACATCCAATCTTTTTTTAAAC
>VZSR01000247.1:17453213-17561682 GCA_013398615.1 Brachypodius melanocephalos
GGACACAGCACTCAATGTCCATCCTAAACTGAGGGGCCAGTTCTGGCAGGCTGGCTGGGCTGCAGGGAGCAGAGCCCTGGCTAAGCAGCACTGAGGGCAGAGCTGTGTGCTGGAGCTGGAAAAGGAGACCAGCATGGGACAAAGCAAGGAAATTACAGAACCTGAATGGAAGTGGAGTCAGAGAGTAACTAATCACAGTTCTGGGGGAGTGATGCTCTAGTGACTAATAAGAATAGATACAGAGAACAGCATTAAATAAATCCTCATCAGGAATAGTTTGCCATTGCAGACACCACCACCAGAGAAAGAAGGAGGAAGGAAAAAAATTATCATGAGCTACTTCAGCAACTTAAGGGAAACTCGTAAAGATCACTTTCATATTCCACTGAAAAGGTATTGTAAAGAGGAAAAGTTAAATATCATTTGACAGAGCCTCAATCACGTTAGTGGATCAACAGCATTTTTGTATTAAGTCTTTCAAATCTAGTTTTACTTGTCTCTAAAGGATCCTTAAAAGGACTTTTTAAGTTAGATCTGCTGGCTTTGGCTAACTATACAGAGCAAAGAATTGATTGCATTCCTGCAGAAATGCCCCTAATAACTCCTTAGAATGAGTTGTGGCACTTTTCCACTAATTGTGGAAAAAACTAATGGGCACCTTGAGCATGTGTTATTAATCTGTCTGCCAATTTTGAGAGATTTAAGTTGTGAAAAACTACAAGGCAATATTAACTCTACAGCACACATTCTGCACCAGGAAAAATAAAATGCACATGGTGAACTGGAAAAATAAAAAGGAATTTTTGCCATGTGACTCTATTATCATTGGAGATAAAAAATCCTGTGTCAGCTCCCCAAAGAATAGGGGTTTAATCTGAGTTCAGTTTCCTTGCACAAGTTCTCAGAAAAGTGACAGGACGCATCAGGCATTGTATTCCAAGGTCCATAGCTCTCCAAAGGAGAGATGTTACCTAAGTGGATTTTTTTTTCTTTTGTAGTTATACATTTCATTCATTTCAATGACCAAAAAAGAAGGAATAGTTGCAATTATACTTTTCTGCTGAGTCACCCCACAGCAAATACATTCTACACAGCCTCATTTCAATTTTTTCCTAAAGAGGTAAGGTTCAGAACCTCAAACCAAAGTAAAGCACAGGACCTTGGACAAAATTACAAATCCCAGATGGAAATGCAGCTCTTCTGTGATTATGCTTTTCTGAAAAAACTCTGCCACACCCTTATTCTTCATTTTCCCTACCCAGTTCTTGGCTCCCCACGTTCTCATTGTGAGGAGTAAATTTGGAATTTCAAAAATGTTGGCAGTCACCCGGAACAAAACAAAGACATTTCCTGTTTTTCACAGATGCTAAAAATCCTTTTCTCCACATACCTTGGTGGCTGGAACATCCAGTATAGGTGTGACAGAGCAGTTTCAGCTTCCCCTCTCAGACCTTTGTCCACGTTCCAGATTCGTTGTCTTTATTGCCAGGATGACAACTGCCAAAATTTCCTATTGGAATTCTTCCATAAATAAATGTGCAGAAACCAGACCTTGAAGATAGATATGCAATCTGTGGAAGATTAATAACTGAAAAATTGAACACTGGGTAGCAAAAATTTTATCTAAACTTAGGGTGCTCTCAATGCAAGTCTAATATGACCAGATTAGCAAAGGATAACTAAAAAATGCTGTTGGCAAATTTATGTGAGGCTTTCTCCATTACGTTATCCTCATCTTTAAGTTCTGCTGGAGCTGAATTAGATCCAGAAACAGCATAAGAATGGCTGGGATTGACATGAAGGTTAGTTAAAAAGAAATGAAAGAGGAAAATCAGAAAACCTTACTGCTGCATTTATAACTCCTCCCCAGGTTCCACACCAGCTTCAACTGGGCCTCCAGGAAAAACAGTTATTTTTCAATCCGGGAAAACGCCTTTCCATAGGGAAGAATATCCCCACACAGTCTTCTTGCAGAATTTATGAAAATAAATAAATAAATAAATAAATAAATAACCCCAAAAGAGGAGCAACTACAGTAAACACCCCCAAAACTGCGGGAGTAGGGAGGAGCGGGGCTGAAAGGGGGCTGTACTGCTGCCTGATGGATGTTTAGGCGCCGTATTTCTTCCTGTCCTTTCCTGAGTGCTGCTCCATAATGGGTGTTAACAGGCCAGCTTTAAACACCAAGGAGTGCGTTTGCAGTGCAATGTGCAGGGATCAGTCCAGACAATTTCCCATTAACACTAATGTGCACTGCATGGTTCAATCCCTAAACACCACCAGGAAAATTTCGTTTCAAAAGCGTCCATTACCATTGGGCGTTGAACTCTTTTGGAACAGTTGTTAGTCTGTTAAACACTGGATGCTCTCACATTAGGCAGATAAAACTTTTCATTTCAGTTTAGACAGTTAATCAGAAGATATATTTTTGCAAGGAGTTCACACACTAAATGAAATTTTTAAAATTACTCTTTAGAGTTGACATTAACATCTTCAAGACGCCTCATCTAAAGATCTACTTATAAATACCAGAAGCTTCAGATAAATCTGTGATATACCTGCAAGATTTGTTCACAAAAGGCTT
The DNA here is from genome assembly GCA_013398615.1 of Brachypodius melanocephalos. Taxonomy (NCBI): domain Eukaryota; kingdom Metazoa; phylum Chordata; class Aves; order Passeriformes; family Pycnonotidae; genus Brachypodius; species Brachypodius melanocephalos. Next base: position 17,455,798 of record VZSR01000247.1, read on the forward strand.
TGCTCACTTGTTTACAAGCACAGTAGAAACAAAATCACGCATAATTTTTTTTCCACATTTTTTTCTATCATTAGGATAAAGACAAAATGAATGTGTGCATATTTGTCTTGGTTTTGTTTTTTTCCTTCTTCCACACAGGTACTTACAAGCATGAAGGAATCTCACACTAAAGGTGTGAATACATATAAAGCCGGGTAGAAAAAGGAGGAAAAATGGAAGCAACAGGTAAGATTATGATGATAACCAAGCTCTGAGTGACAACAATGCACGTATTAAAACACAAACTATGAAAACAAGTTGGTCCCCACCTTTCCTACTGCTCAATATAAGCATAAGTCTGGTTTACAAATCATGAGATGTTAAAAGAAAAGACTATGCATGAAAGGAATCATCCAATTTTATAGTGAAAAGGCACACACCACTGGCCAGGCTTTCTGCTAATTCCATTTGTTAAGGAAAGCAAAGCAGAATTATCTGGGTATTTGCTGAGGGAGGAGAGATGAGGATAGAAATATGTGTTTTACAGAGAAAACTGATATGAAATGCCACATACAATCAGCAGGTGAGTTTGGATTTATAGATACATACTCTGGCTGGGATTTATGAGTGGACATGAACACATGAAGCCCACTACATTTACAACAATTTTTTTTTTCTTTTCAGTGGCTCTCAGAAGTGGAAGTTTGCCATTACACACAAACATCTAATCCTTCAAAAAGCCCAGTTTCTCCTTATGAGACAATAAAGCACTTCCCCTTGTAACAGCAGGTAAGCACTGAAGGCATCCCTAAAAATCTAACCCCAGTGTGCTAAAGAAACTGAATAATCTTTAAACTACACACAATGCCACTTCTTGCCTGGTATCAGAACACTGTAAAATGTCTGATTAGTCCTTATAATGGTGCTAACACCTCCACAGCACACAAAAGAGGACTTTTAATTCACAAAAGACATCTCTGGTTGTCCTGATTTTTGCCTTTAATTAGATTGTAAGACCTAGCTCCCTTTGGCTGTTAACCAACATATGAGGTATAGGTTTAGTGTACAAGGTAGATTTGTGAGGCTTTTTTAAAAGCAATACTGTAATATTTTGAATAGATTTTTAATACACACTATCTCATGGATTATTTAACTCTCTAATGAGGTAGAAAGAAATATTAAAGACAATATTTTAAATGTCAGGTAAATGACTCAGTTTAAGGCAAAAAAAAAGAGGATTTTTCTGTTGATTTTCTTGCAATGGTTCCAACGACTGCCTAGATTTTGGAAATGATTTTGTGATGCTTAGATTTTATATTGGTGCAATAATTGTGCGCAGTAGGGTACTGCACCTAGCCATGAAATTAATTCAAAAATGAAATAAGAGACACGATGAAAAATACAGAAAAGTCAGCTGGCCCAAAGGAATTATAAATAATTTTGAAAACAGAAGTGTTTCTGTGGCAACATGAACTTTAACAAGTCAAAATTTGCAATAGTGGTAAGCTGTGCCCCAATGACAGGTAAATGTATGTGTCTGAATAAGGAGCCCAGTGGAGCTTATGGTCACAGAGCTGTCAGAGGAAATCAGAGGAGTTCAGCAATACATGTCTGAGCACTTAATAAAAATCACCATCCAGCTCACAATATGTGACACAGACCCTAAAACAAGGGGAAATGTGCATTGTGATATGTAAGGGACTCACCACGTCATTGGACATGTGCACTTGCCTCCACTGGCATCCAGATGAACAGGAAAAAAAGAGGGGCAGTCCAACAGGTACTTCTTTTGTTTCAGCACATCTTGAAAAGGAAACAATTTGGCTGCCCCCACCCTGTAATTCTCTTACCAAAGAGAAGCTTCCAGAAAGCTCTGTATGTACCCCCCTGCAATGAACACAGCAAAACACAGGAGCCAGTCAAACTTCTGGTGAAGCTCTACATCCCAGGAGAAACAGAAACAACATCTCCATCAAAAGCTACCTGAGTACAAATCCAGCCACAGAAGTAAAATGGCCTGCCTGTTTTGTAAAAAGTGGATGTGTTTGGGAAACAGAATGTCAAAAATTTCAGATGGAATAAATAACAGGGCACTGCATAGTGGCGGATCGTGCCCGACCCTTCCTCAGCCACAGCCATCTCCCCTTGAGTATTCCTATCCTGATCTGCAGGATTTCAAAGGGAGGTTTAGGTTCATACCAGCCCCTTTCCCATCAATACAGGCAGAGCTGCTCAGCTCCAGTGCAGACTGGCACAGCCCAGTCTGAACCAGGGAGGGGACTGAACCCTGAGTGTACCTGGCCTCACATTCCAGTGCACTGCCCGGGGAACACCTCCCCTGCAACTTTTGTTCCAGGAGTCAAGAAAAAATGTCGGGTGTTTAATAATTGAAAAACACACTTATCTAGTCCAAAAGGACTAATTAAAAATTTAGAAACTCATCATGATCACCTATTCGTTTCAAGGGAGAATGCCAGAAAAGAGACAGGAGAGAATTAAATATAAATAAATTAAAATAACAACAAACCCTCTATTTGAAGTGTGATGACTGTGTTTGCAGCTAACACCAGAATTTCAGTACGTGTCGTAACCTACAAGGATGAACATAAAACCTTCTTCATCCCATTACCAGACACGGGACGCATTCTTCTATTAATCTCTGCTTTGGTTCCATCTGGAGGCACCTTTAGAGTCGGGGTAAGCCTGGATTTAAAGTTCATCTCCAAACTAGTGGGCTCAAGACGAAAAATGAAAATAATTTCATTGCAAATGAAAATAATTTTATGAAGAGAATGCTTCAAATATGAGAGACTGATAAGAACAGGAGTGATTTCTCCAGACATGAGAGGACTCAGCAAGGCCTAAAAGAAGTACAGAAAGGTAAAGTATGGTATAGACAAGATTTCTGGGGAATGGCTGCATTGCCTACATCATCATAGAACGGCTTTAAATGAAAATAAAAAGGTGAGAAACTTGGTTAATAAGCTTTCTTTTTCATTACACATCATGTTACAGAGGTCACCAATACCAAAACCTAAATATTAAAAGTATATTTCCAAAAGCATTCACAAGGCATCACCAAATGCATTGAGCACTAATTAATGACAGTTATTAATGACAGTTCACACTTAAGAAATAAACAAGATCTCCAAGTGTTGAGCACCAGAACAAGAACCACGTAAAGACAAACCATTCTATCACAAAATTAGCCCCTTCTACAGATGATTTGATATTTGTATTTGACATCTGAAGGAAAGCTTTAAAATGGGACATTTGTTATTCATAACTGGGAGTAGTGGGTCAGGCCTTGGCAAGCCAGATGGACCAGCTAAAGACATTCCCAGAAGGGAAAATAAAATAACTAATGGTCCTCAAAAACAGGTTCTATCAGGTTCTATCAAAAAGGAATTGAGGTTGGTTAACCTGCAGAAAAAGAGCCCAGAAGACACAACCTCATTCTTCAACACGTAAGTTATTGTAAAGGTGATACTGTTGATCTGTGCTAGACAGGATGAGCAAAAATGGGTTTGAATCACTGCAAGAAATAAGAAAATCCTTGTCTACATAAAAAGTTAGGTACTGGAGTAAATTTCCAAGGAAGTTGCTATGTCTTTTTCATCATAAGTCTTGAAAATTACTGAAGAAGTATTTGCAAGAGATGAGATAGCTGGCATTACCTCAGGAAAATTTCAAAACTTCTCGTATTTTCTTTGATTTATACAGTCTGAATTTAAACAATAAAGATGGTGATTTGTTTTAGAAACATCAATATTCAGCTCACAGGACTAAACCCCCAACAGCCAGTCTGTGCCTGAGTTTCTAACCTACTTAGTAACTCTTGATGTAAATAACCAGCACCCCCTCTACTCCAATTTACAATGGAAATACTTACTCCAAATGGTTTTCACACCAGACAGACTCTTCAGAGAGCAGAAGGAACATGGTTACCTAGTTTCCTCCCCTAAAGGTCCCTTTTTCACAGAGATGTGGTCTTAAACTGGCCACAACTACCTAGCTTTTGCTTTTAAATAAAGGTAGATTGTTAACAGATGTTCTAGAGAAAAATATCTACAAAAGATGCCTCCTTCTGCCTGGCTGTCAGCTCAGCAAGGCCAGGAGCAGGAAGAGTGGAAAAGCCTTGGCCAAGGCACTCTGTGGGGCAAAATGGACCTGCAGGTGGGCAGGCATAAATCTATTCAGAACTAAAGGTCTGCCAGTCTCTCTAGAAGAAGGACTTTCATGAAAATCTCATCCTAATTCACCTGGAACAGAAGTGCCAGCACTGAGCCAACTCAAAATGAGACTCACACTTCATCTTCCTTGTCTCAGCCGTGGATGCAGGATCTACTAACCAGCTTGTCTTCACACCCCTCTTTCTTCTCTCACACCTAAAGGTGCAATTTGGGCTCCCAAGCTGTCCCAAACCATAAGCTGTTTGTTTAGTAAAAGCAATAAGTAAAATGAATTTCCTGAGGACTCTGTGATTATGACTGAACCACTCAAACAGCCACAAGGCCCAGAACACAGGTTCTGTTCAATAAAGATGTATAAGCCATAAGCTCTGTTTTTCTCTTCCCCATCCTTTCAGATGTGCACGGAGCAGTTTGTGTCACCCCTGGAAGGACACAGGCATTGTTTGCTCTAATGCCCTGACAGTATTCCCTGAGAGACTGGCCTCTCACACTCTTCTCTTCCTCCTCCAGAGCTGAAGTCTCATTTCTCATAAGAGAGTTCAAGAGGGCACAAACACTTGGCTCCCCGGTGCCACAGCTCATCATCACACACTTCTCTGTGGACACTTCAGCTTAGTTACCACAGCCAGAAAGAAACAAGGAGACATTTCTCTCAGAGCACTGACAATCCTCAAGCAAACTGTTTTCTGCAGAAGTTTCTGTGTTGTCTCGTATTTCACTCAGTTTTTAGCAGTTCAATTCAATGTAGCGGCGATACGTTAAAGAATTTATTTGATTTTGGTGCTGGTGATATTTTCATTCCACTTTTCATTTATATCTGGGCAATGCTGTTAACTCCTTCAGACAGAGATTTTATTCTCAATGTCTAAATAAAAAGACAACAACAACAAAAAAATTCAATCTCTTTTTACAGTCTACACTGTAATCTAGAGTATGTCCAGGATTTTTGATGAGGTTTAAAGGAGGAAGAGGACAGAGCTGTTCTGTATTATCGTTTGTTTTTCACTTTTGGGGGTAAGTACCATATTTGCTAGGTCCTTACATAAAAAATTATTCCCATTCCCCTCCATAACAGCCACGAGCACTTTTCTTGAGCTGTTTTAAATCAACATGTACATTTGCCTCGGTGTGAGCGCAGTCTCCTGCTGGAGCAATCCTGCCATGAAGTCATTTCTGAATTGTGTTGCCGCTGCAAAACTTCTTAGATAAGGATGCTACCAAATATGCTAAAAATGAGAACAGGAAGCACTGACAGGATTTTTAAGACAGAAAAAACGAACTGAGAAATGAGTATAAGGTCTTCCAAGTTCTCCCCCAATGAAGGACAATTTTGATTTATTGCTTTTTTGAGTTTTGGTTTGGGGTTTCTTTGGACCAGCCAAATTATATCATTAAGCAATCTCCTAATTTATGAAGGAGTCCTTTAAGCTCCCTAGAAACTCCCAGCTCCATGATTTATTTGATAATTACAGAGGGGTGATTTCAATATCCTTATATTTCTCCTTGTTTTGCATGTGGCCATCCATTACAGCAGAAGAAATTACAAAAATCCTAAAAGATATTATCATTTTCATATCTACTAAGCCTGATGAGTTTTCTGTGAGCAGGATGCATGACACAATGAATAAGGAACCTGGTTACAGGAAAGAAATAAAAATATGGAGAAAAAGAAGAGGACAAAGAAAGGTGAGGCTATCTTATGTACAGAAATAAAAATGAGGGTAGAAGCGCTATTTCTATTTATGGGGGTTACAGCTCTCCTCTGAACACATTAGTGATTCATTGCATATCACAGGATTCAAAACAAGGAATGGGCACATCAGCAAGCCTGAGCAGATTGCCACATTTCTGACTCCACCAGCCAAGTCTCCTCTTTTGGAAAAGTCCCTGTTCTTTCCTCAGGAAAAGACAGAAAATCCACAACTGCTTTCCTCCTGAGTGCTGACTTCCAGGTGTGAATAGGAGGCAGGACAGAGCCGTCCCCTGGCTGCACAGACACCCTCTGGCTGCCCTGGCTGCAGACCCTGAGCTCTGCCAGGAAAGGAGCTGGAGCCTGGCCCTGGCTCCTGGGGACAGGGATCCCCTGCCACCACCACAGCTGAGGACATTGGGTGCAGAATCAGAACTGAGAGCTCATTGCTGAAAGTACTTTACTTCAAAAAATACTCACATGGGCCTTTGTTCATCATTTAAATGCTTCAAATTAGAGGTCTACACCTCACTAATGTTCTCACTAGCATCGAGAGGACATTTGTCAAAGGCTTCAAGGGGAGCCAAAATTATCCCTTAACGATTTTGCCATGACAAGACTTACCTATTTTGCTATTGCAAATCATAACCCACAGTCAAATCAACAAAACGTTACAGCATGGAGGTGCAGGAACTCAGGGAGTCTTGGAAATCACCACTTTTGTCTGCCGGAAATGAAATGCCCTTCTCCAGTTTCAGTTTCTGCTGCTGCAAGGCAGATTGTGTTGCAGGACATGCTGTTAAACCAATCACACTGTAAAATACATTAACACCACTCACCCCCAAAACTGAATTTTGGATATGAATTTCAGAATGGCAACGACACAAAGCAATCAAAGCAGGACCATTCAATATCAAGCTTATACTCCACCCTCATCTCGTTACATCCTCCTTCAGAGTTACAGCCCAAATATTTTATATTTAATTGCTACTTGCTGTTAATTTTCTGACACTGCTGTCATGTGCTTTTATGCCAATTGCAAAACTCAAAGGAAGTGTGTTTTGTTGTAAAAATAGTGAGGTTGGTGTTGAGAGATTTCTCTTTCAGAAAAGGGAATTGTCCCTCAGAAAAGCTTCAGTCGAGTCCAGGAAAAGAAGTGGAAGCTCATAGTCAAGATTTCAGCTCTCCAGTGTTTGGATAAGATCCCAGCTGCATTCTGGAAAAGAGATACATGAAATTTTAATAGATCTCATGGGGTCTCTCCACCTCACTGAAAAACAAGATGCTCAGAGGTTATTACTGCATGGAGTTTTCTGGGTACAGTTAAATGATTCATCATGTACCTGTTCTGTTAATTAATTACTCAGTGCTATACAAAACCTTTATTATATGTTGCTATATACTTGTTATTAGATCTGTTTGGAATATAGCAAAGGGAAAGAGCTTCTATTTTTTAAAGTGCAATAAAAAGTTGATATACTCAAAAGTCATGCCTACATGACTGGAAAACCAGTAAAATATGTATAAAAATATAAATATAAATATATAATTTTTTTTAAAAAGGCAAACTTACCTGAACAAACAGAAAATTTAATTAAGAACAGGATGAAGATGGATTCTGTACATTTTTCAGGATCAAGTGACCTGGAAAGCGACAGAGAAAACTTTGAGTGGATAAAAAGCGTTTACTTGGAAAATAAATGAGAAAAAACTAAAGTTTAATAACAAATGTAAGTAATTAAAAATGGAAAAGGAACCTCAAAATAGATTTTAAAAGAGAAATTTTGGAAATTATATACTAAGTCATATTTGACACTTTCTACACAGGCACAATTTTCCCCTTATTTTAGTGCATGTTTTTTCCTCTTCTACAGTCACCAGCTGCTGCTGTACCTCAGCCATGATCATTGCCTTTTCCACATCTAGTCAGTAGTGCTTGCATGGCAGAGGCTTGTATTTGACATGAAACACCTGCAAAAGCCAGGAGATATTCCTGGTTCAGAGAGGCAGCAGTCTAAAATCCTTTACCCAGCAAAGACACTCCTTTTTCAGAAGCACAAGGACAGGTCAGTGATTAAGGGTACTCACAGCCAGAGCCACAGGACTTTATTTTGCAGAGGCATTGCAGACCTTCTCCTGCCTGTTGTGAATAACCCTTTCAAGCATGGACTTCATGCATGTCAGCAAACCCCTTCCTCCCTCAGGTGACCTTGTCTTTGGTCTAGCATCACATTTCCACAGGAAAAGTTTTCCATGTTTTATCCTCATGTCATTTTGTTATTACTGGAGTGGTTCCCACACCAATTCAAGAATCTCTGAATTTTGCCTGAGATTCTGAAAGTTCTGGACTCCAAACTGTAGCTCTGAAAGCAAGAGGATCAGCTCCTATTTCTTTTTTCTCACAGCTACAGAGCAATGTTACCCACTTCAGCTTTCTCTAATTCTGGCAGAGCAGGGCACCATGACTCACTCACTATATTCTCTTGCCAACTACTGTTTCGAAGCACAAATCTCCATAAAGGGAGATTAAATATTTCTGCAAACTCACCCTTCAAGAGCCAGGATGACTGTGTCACGGAGTGTGCTTCTGGACATGACACGCTGGAAAAATCCCCATAATAATCACTGTGGAGCAACCAGAGAATTTGATCATATTCTAGAGCTGTCACTAGTTCTGTTCCTGAGACAGGAGAGCACATTTGTGACATCTGGGGCCTGTTTCTGCTGCCACTGAAGTGAAAGGCAAGCTCTCCCCTGGTTTGCAGAGGCACAGAGCTGATATTTTGTTATAGAGCAGAGCTGGAGTAGCAGAGTGAGGATCTTCCTCAGGAGGATAGCTGTGCACAAACTACTGATCCTCTCCAGCAATTCTGCAAGATAACTTCTAGGGGTTCAGAAAATACAGAGACAAAGCAGTAAGAGGATCAAGAGCCACTCTTCTTGTGAGAGGGACCAAATTAAATTTTCCTGATTAATTTACCTTCCCTTATTCCCCTAAATAAATAAATAAACAACACAACAGCAGAACAAGACAGGCTTAGTCTAGTGTTTAACTAATTAACACTACTAATTGGTGCTTAATGGCAATGATAATTATAATCATATCCCTCTGAGTCTATTGAGGCTGCCACATCAGATGGATTGCAATATTCTCCATCCCTTTACAAATTTAAATCAATATTACTTCAAACCTGACAGGGTCATTTCATGAAAAGTGATTAGAGAGTCACCTTTATTTTCTGTGTTAAACTGGGAAATTCAAAAGCCTCTTTGAGTGATGGGAGAAGAAAGGATAAAGCATCACTTTGAGTTAATGAAATCAGTAATGGGAGCTCCTTTTTGTCCCACATAGGCTTCATTCCTTAGGTTTTCATATGAGTGAGTCCCAAAGCCAAGATTCCCAGCTCTGTGCCACTTGCCCATCACGTACAACAGAATGACTCAGGTTAGGAAGGACCTTTGTAGTCCAACCCACCATCCAAAGCACTGCAGCCCAGGCCAGTTTATGCAGGGCTTTCTTGAGCCAGGGCTTGAACACCTCCACCCTCTGGCTACACGTTCCAGAGTGTGATCACCTCCATGGTGAAAAAGGATATCAAAAAAGGGACCTCATGGGAACTTGCGTTAGTCAGGGAGAGGTATCAGATACCCCTGCAGCTCAAGGTCTGGGTGGCAGCACCCTCTCCATGGAGCCCCATCTGGGCTGAGTCCTTTGATGTGCTTGGTCCCTTCAGCTCATGCTGAATCACAGCCCTTGGCACATTGACACCATCACTGGACAGTTCTAGGCAGAATTTCTGGGCCATTCTACAGCCACCTTGCCAAGTGCTGCTAAAAGCAGTCCCTGTGTGCTGGCTCCAGGCTGGAGCTGGGCTCCTCCACAGCCTTTGGAGCAGTGCATGGCTTCCCCTGTACAGCTGTCAGCTGGAGACAAGGGCTGCAGCACTCCCAACCAAGAGACAGCCAGCAGAAGCTCTCTGTTAGAGCTGACAGAAGCAAAACCCTCTGGAAGCTGAACCTCCCCTTCAGCCGTGAGCCAGGCATTCCCAGCCAATGCAGTTATCAGATGTTCCCTGAAGCTCTCTCCAAGAGAAGGCTGGAAGCTTGGAAAGAGCTGCCTTTTCTGCTACCCACCTCTGCTGGCTCTTTCGAGCCCCAAACCCTCATGGACAGATGATGTGCTTGTTCTTGAAAGAAAGGTCAGTGCAGTCTCTGGGAAGGATCACAAAATATACACAAATGTAAAGTAGATGGAATAAAACTCTGCTAGGTTTACTGGCAAAGTATAATCAGAGGGGGCCAATCCAGAGTCTGGGAAGTTTCTGAATTGTGCTGGTTAATATCCAGGCTCAGCACCCAGCTAAGACAACCACAGAGGACACAGGATGTTAAGCAGACAAGAAATTCTGCTGAGGAATGGCAGAAGAACACTGCAGCAATTCACTCCGTTTTACACAAGGCCACACCTGACCATTGCATGAGAACAGGGAAGAAATGCAGGACAGACATGGAGCAGCTAAACACTGATAGAAGCACGCATGGGGCTAAAATAGATATTCAGATATCAGTCAGGGCTTTACACAAACAACAAATATAGACAGCATATACTCTTAGGAGCATTATAATAATTAAAATAGCATGCATGAACATAAAAATCCAAGTATACAGAATTTGGAGCGTCCAGAGGTCAGCACCGAGAGTTGTTGGGACTCTCATTATTATGTTTCCAACGCCAAAAGCAGAAGCTCACTACAGCTGAGTCTCAGAGTGGCTTTTGTTGTTTTCATTAGCACTAAACATTCAGAGGAATCTCATTCAGAGAGACCATTACCTGGGGAATGCAAGTTTTTGACCTATCTTAGCCAGCCATTCTACCTTATTGTGAATTTTTGTGCTTTCCTCCTTAGAATAGCCACTAATACCAAGAAAAAAACTTCCTGAAGTTCAAGCCTCTCATTTTGTAAGAAAGATTCAGTCAAACAAACACATGAGGGGCAGGGACTTTTTCCTGTTCTCTGATCACCACCCTCTCTCCATGTCTCCAACTGGGAATATATCTTTCTCTATATGTTATGCCAAGTCCAGGAGGAAATCAAATATACATTTCTACTGGTGACTAAAGCTCTGATCTTACCATTAGTTAAACACAAGTTTAATTTTATGCATGTGAGTCATCCCATCAACATCCTCATATGCCAGAGATTTTGTGGGCTTGGCGCCCAAAAATGAAACCAAAATGAGTGAATTCCATTTCTGCATTGCAGAACCAGGGTTGGAAACCCTGAGAACTGAGATACTGGAATATAAACCCACAGTATAACATGGGCCAAGGAAGTAAACACTTAAAAAAAAAAAAAAAAGGAAAAAAAAAAAGAAAAAAGAAAGAGATTAGCTCATTTCTTACTCTGAAAAAACAAAAAAACACAACTCACAAGAGTTGATGTTATTAATTAAGAAGTTTCATTCTTGTTACCCAACAGTCAGTGCTTCTCCAACAAAAACATGGCAAAATGCCTCATTTTAAAGAGCACATGCCAGACTTTGGATTTAGCTCTGCCTCCTTTTGGCCACCACAGCACCATAAATTTGCTACATCTTTCATTCTGCCCCCACATGTTAGGACTGTGTCGAAACTCAACAACTCCTTTCTTTTCCATCCAGGCAAAACAAAAAAACTTCAGCAATTCATAGTACCAATGAAAGCCCCTAGGACATACTTACATCTGAAAAACTCTTTGAAACATTAACTAAATAATTAGAATTAAATATAAGTAATTGATACACTAATGAATTATTAATATGAGTATTGTGTGTGCTGCTTAAAATGGCTGCAGCACTTTGGTAATGAAATCACTCATTACAACAGAGGTGACTGTTTGCTCTGCTGCAGGACCCTGTGCCAGAATAAGGGTTGTAGTGTTAAAAAAAAGAGAATAGAACAATATTTAACAGCCCAGAGTGAAAACTCAGCTCTTATATTGCTGGCCATGTCTAAAAGCAACAGGCTCAGAATCTCTCTACATTGGCATTTCTGTCACCTGCTACAAGATAAATGTATTGGGAGACTGGTACTCAGAAGCAAACATGACTTATTACTTCAGAGTTCACTTTGAATCTTACACTATTAACAGAATGAACCTTCTTCAGTCCTTTCACAAAGTATTTTATAGACTCATCTTTTCCTGTGTACTAAACCCATTTTTTAATATGTATTAAAGCATATTCCCTGTAAGCCCCATACATGCTTAACATTTAATATCGGGTGTTGTACAAAGAGTCATTGAGTGAGCAAGTAATTTCTTCACAAATATCAACACTTTGCATTTCCAAACCATCCCAGGCTGCCCTCCTTCTCCAGTTTGTAAATACACCACTCACAGGCTATGACAACTGGGGATTACTCTCATTTGAACTTGCATAGCAAAACCTGCTTAATTCTGTTTCTCCTATTAAGCAGATCAGTCGAAAAAAAAAGATATATATATATATTTATATACACATATATTATTTGATTTTACAAGGGGAATTTTTAATACCAAAACATGAATTTAAAATTTAGAGTCTGCAAATATTTACCCCTCCTCTCTCCTCTCACAATGTTCCAGACAGCAAACTTATCCCTGACAATATTCATCTCCTGTAAACACTGGCAAAGCAATTTCAGAATTGTTATTTCATTGCATATTCACTAGCTGTTGCTGGAGGTATTTTGTTCAGCTCTAATTAGCACAGTTAATAAGATCAATATTTTCATTACTGAATGCTGCAGTAAGGCAAAACATGTTTAAAAACTTACACTTACAAAATCCCAAGAAATATATTTATTGGGAAACCCTACTCATCTATTTCAAAAGCAAAAAGCCCTCAAAATTGGAGGGAAAATGCTTTTGGTGTTTGTCATTTTGCTGAGGACAGTAATTAAAATTGAAATATCTATAATAGTTAGGAGTGCTTTTAGAGGCAAAAGGACCCTTGGTTCTAATTAGATTTTTGCTACTATTTCCTTGTGTCCAAAGGCTTTTTTGGCAGAAATAAGCTCTGCAGTTTGACTCATCTGCACAGACCTTGGTGTTGACATCATCACTCTCCTTGTACTCTTGCCTGACTTCAAAAAACCCAACAATGAAAACACAGAAACCTTAAAAAAAAAAAAAGGGCAGAGGGATTATAATCTAGCAGCAGTGTTTAAAATTCAGCTTCAACTCTGGCAAATCGAGATTGAAGGAAATGAAAACAATACAACTGCAGCAGCCAAAATGGGTGCTAGCTCTGAGGAAAGAGCACAGCCCCCAGCACCCCTGCCCTAAAAATGAAACCACTGGCCCTTGGGGTTCTTCCATCTGCAGAGAACCTTCCCAGCCTTCCCTGGACCTTGTGACAGCTACCACCAAGAAAAAGGGAATACAAGTGTCAGATATCCTCTTTCTCAGATCTCTGGGCTTTGTTGTTTTAACACTTTTCATGTCTAACAATAATGGGTCAGAACAGCATCCTGACTCTGTAACTCTTTTTTTTTTTTCTTTTTTTTTCCCCTGAAATTTCTTTCTTCCTTTTTTTAGAGAAAAAAGCTCAAATTTGTACTTGGAAAGCATTCTTCCATCCTTTCACTGAACTTATTAAATGAATTGACAATTCGCTGTGGCTCTGCCTCTGCAGAGATGTCACTCAGGAAACTGTGACTGTAAACTACCCCAAAATAATTCCATGCTCATGTTGAGTAATTATTTTAAAAACTGTTCCTGCAGAAAAATATGATCACATATCAAACAGATAGCATATAATTAAGCAGCAAGACATTCCAGGGAGTGGAATATAGGTTTAGGTGCTTCATTAAGCACCAGGCTGAAGGCAGGGATTGTCAAAGCAGAAAGATGTGCATTACAAGGCACCAGTTGTAACATAAAGCTGTTCCCTGGGGTAACACATCCTGCACCTGTTGAGGTTTTGCCACCCACTGCATCCACCCAAATTGGTTTTCTTCATTCCCATGCCCATCTTTTCTACTCAGCTGATTCTACTTCCACCCCAACTAACATGATAAACTTGTAATTTACAGCATTGGGGCTGTTAAGATAGCTACAAAGCAAAACCACAAAAGATAAGAAAAATTTGGTGTAATACTTCTAGGAAAGGCAAGTGAAAATGCTGATGAAACATTCTGGGCAGCTCCCATGCATATTCAGTTTGCTATTAGCAGTATGAGCTCTCATAAAAAAAAACCTGATTTTTTTTTTAAGATGACAAGTGCAGCAGCAAGGCCAGCTTGATCTACTGTCAAAATATGAAACACCTAATTTAAGAAATGAAGAAAAGTTATTTAATAGGGGGAACATAAAAAGAAGGCATTTGGGAACTTATCTGATTCCTAAGCTTCACATACTCATTTTCTAACAGACACAAATGCAAGCAATAGCTTTAGAATTATAGGAGGTAGTACATGTGCTGCTTACACACTCAAATGAGAAAATATTTGAATGGGACTGCTGTTTCTGCACCAGCAAAGCACTGGGAGAACAGTGTCAGAAAACCTAAAACCAAACATCCAAATAAAGAGGGTCTCCAGTGGACATTAGATCAAGAAAATGTCACCCTGTTCATATCTTGATTACTTGATTGCTCTCTCACTTGATTGAAAAATCAGTTACATTCTTATCTGCAAGGAGAGGGGTTAAAAAATAACAAATATTTGATTCCTTGCCTGGACATATCACTCCAGCAAGATGCATTGTTTCTCAATATGACAGCAGGGATGAGCAGCATTTCCAGAGATAGCTTTTTCATTTTTACTTTTCATGAAACAAGGTTGGTTTTTCTAATGAGCAAAGACATTCATCATTAAACTCAATCCCTTGAAAATATGTGCAGGGGTCCTGGGAACCCATCACTGGCTGATGCTACCCAGGGAATTCTCCTGCACTGCACATCTGTGGCCAGTTCAAATGAAGACAGAGGAGAGCACTGGGTCATCCTATTGAGCAATCCCAATCCAAAGACTACACAGAGTAACTCAACTTTATATGGCAACTTTTCCCATTTTCATTATGTCACACAACAGATTTAGAGAGTGTTGTACTCCATCTCTGCTCTCTTTACTGTCTGTGTCACTAGAATGAGACACCCAAGTGCAGGCTGTGAAAGATAGTAATACAGTGAACTCCTTCATATTTTATAAGTTAATTTGTCAGGCACTTCAGCGTGTTCTTACAGGCTGCTTCAGCTGGGAAAGAGAACAAAAGTTGTTGGCCACTCTAATCAGAGGGCAAACAGATCTTCCCCAGCCCCAGCTCCTTTCTGGGAACACCTTTGTGCCAGGGGCTGTGCAAATCACAGAGCAGGAAAAGTCCCAAGGCAACACATGATGGTCATCATTTAACACTGCATTTGTGAGACCTTTTGAAAATACAATATTTATGGCTGTGCATGTTTATATACATATAAACATGTATTTCCATACCAGAAAGCCACAAATTCCTTGATATCCTCAGGTGAGGACAAACCATACACAGTGTTAATAGAGGAGACTCCTCTGTCAGTGGACAGAGAGGGAAAGTGAGTGCAAAATAAGTCTTTCTTGTGTGGGTCTGAAGGAGACAATTGCTGTTGTGGAGTAATCTGGAGACTGTAGCTGTGGCTGAAAGGGGAACAGCATCAATCTCCTCTCCCAGTTTTGCCTCTCAGGGTCTTATTAAGCATGTTTTGCAAAGAAAAGCTGGAATTTATCTTGTGTGCATAAAACCCACTGCAACTCTACTCCAAATCTTTGGCTACAGAAACCAAAACCAGAACTGTGTTCTTGTGCTCTTAGAGATACTAAACAAAACCCCCCAAAAATCAAAACCAGAAACCCAAAATGTTCAGAAACAACTGCTGGGAATTTTGCCTTTATTTGTTTGTTTGATGGTGGTCTGTGCCTAATACACAATGCATCCTCCTAAACCATTCAATTAAACCAGACCAAACAAAGAACCAAAACCCATCCATCCCTCTCCCCACCCCCACTCACAGGAAAACTTTGATCTGTCATGCTGGCAATAAAACCAAAAAAAACACCCGACCAAAACATTCCTATCACTGCACTGCACTATTAGACTCTGCTAGTTAAACTCCACTCAAGCAATCAGTTACCATTTATTGGTTCAGTTATTTCCTGCTCTCTCCAATCAAACAAGAACTAAAATAATGCTCCTCAAGAGCAGCAATGCAAACACGGTTAGGCAGGGACTGTGCTATTTGAAGGTCAAGTAAAACAGCATTTGAAGTCAAGTGGCAGTCAAAACCCTCCCTTATTGTGTTGCCATTGCAGAGGTTTGTGCTCACCATCGCACTGAAATGCAGCCTGACTTCCTCTGGAATTTCTGCTCATTTACACCAGAGTAAATCAGCAAAGGTTTTGGATCACAGGAATTAAGTCCATCGGTGACTGAGCTTAGTCACATCACAGAGGGATACCTGTGCAGTGCTTAATCAGAGAGAGCTTAGCTCTTTATGTATAAATTCTAGGTCTTCTATGATACAATATTCTGTTCTGCCAGTGAATCATGGCTTAAAGTTTGCTTAATTCTACCACAGCACGTATTTCCTGTAATGGTCTCCCCTGCAGACAAAATTCCTACCCAAAGCACTAGGCTATTTCAGAAAGAAACGACTCTTATTTGCCTGAATTGGTTGGTATGGTACTTAAATAGCCATGTTCACCTAGTGATTTCTCTAAATGCTTGTTTTCAAATGCTTTAAATTATTTTTGGTTCTGTCAAAGTTAGAAAAAGTTTAGGTGAGTACAGAACACATAAGATTTAGAACACACTCATATAAATCACATATTCAAATTGGGAGCATATAAAGCAACAGGCACATTAAGAGTCTGGACCACCAATTTCTATTCCTAGGCCTATGAGTAATTCTTCAGCTAGGCACAGAGACATCTAAGTGAGAGAAAAAAAAATACAAAAGAAACAACCAAAGGGCAGAGGGACTATGTAAATCCTCAGATGGTTTTGACATTTAATGTATCGGTTTTCAGATAAGCCATGGACTTTGGCTGACATGTGATAGAAGGAGGGAACTCAGCAATGGAAGAGAAGAATTAGCAGTGCATTAAGCAGCTCTGTTCCAGTCTGATGGAACTGTGTGTTTTTAAAGGCCACCTGGCATATCAGGCATATCCCTTTTCAGGCTGTACACATTACAGGGCTGCAGACCTCAGACAGATCTCTGCAGTATTTAGCCATTTGGGGATGAAAGACTGAAGTGTCTCAAATCTCCCTCTTCTCCTCCACCATGACTCAGGGAGCAGACCCCAGCTGAAGGTTAGATTTTGTAAAAGGCCTGCTAGAATCCTTCACTACCTTTTACCCTAAATGATGTTCAAAACTCTCTGAGTTAGTCTCAGGCTCTGAGGCCATCAGGGCACGTTTAAAGCACGCTACAGAAGCTCATGGATGCAGTTCCCTGGTCACTGGAGCAGGACTTCCACCTGGATGGCACCTCAGGTGAGGGGCAGTGGGTCCTAAATCCTCCCTGGAGAATCTTTGGAGTTCCCTTCCAGCCCAAGGCAGTCTGTGATTCCCTCAGCATCCAGCCCTCAAGGCAGCTGTGCAAAATCAGACATGAGAAGAATTTATCGAGTTTGCTAATGACACTGACCTGGTTTTCCTTCTGACCTTTTCTTTATTTTCCAGTGACTGCCTTCCTTCATCGCTCTTAATGACATTTAGAACCAGATTTTTAATTAATGTGCCTAAGAAGAAGATAGTCAATTAGGATTTTAACAAATACCTCATAGGCTAGGCAGATCAGCTCTACTGATGAGGTAGGCATATCAATGCTTTTGAAAATCAGTCAGACATCTATCTGCAGCTTAGAGCACCCTATGACCTTAAAATAATCTAATCTCCAAGTTCTGGATATTCTAAAAAGCTTTTGTTTCCCATGATGTATGTCATGCCTATATACTGAGGGAATATTTCTCAGTCTCTTTCAAGCAAGAATAGAAAACATTGAACAAAAAAATACAAACTCCAATCCTCTGAGCCTCATAAACTTTCAAGGGAAATTAACTGTCCTGTAATCCTGCTGGTAGAAAATGAGTGTGAGTTGCAAGCAGTATTCCAAAGCACAGTAGCAAAAGTAATTGGCTTCCCCCTCCATCCCAAAGTCCTTGACCTTTTGCTCCTCATTAGGGACATAAAACATGGGGAAAACAGCTACATTTGTCATATTTCTTGTAAAATTATACAAGTAGAAATTGAAACAGTTTGGAGTCAATAAAGTGAATTTGAAAAGCTGCCTGTAGGAAATTGCTGAGAATAGAATTCCTCAAATCCCTTGAAGTGATTCTAGCAGTAGTTATGCCACGTGCATTTGTACGATGCACTTCAAAGTATTAAAACTTTAACAGAGCGAAATTATAAACAAAGCTGTAAAATTTAAAGATGCTAAGACATCTGCTACTGTTCTGGTATGTAAACCACAAATCCTGGTAAAATAAAAGCAATCATACAAATACCTGAATTTAGAGACTTTCTGATCCCTACTTTTCTCCATATAATTAATTACTGGCATTAACGGGTCTCATTGAGAGAACAGCAGAATTGAAGCATACCGTAACCTACACATTGTTGCTCCTTCTGACTTTAGAGGTGTACTTAATTTAAACCCCAAACTTCATAAAGCAGAATATCACCCCAGGTAGATTCTACTACTGTTCACAAAGGTTTGTAACTTGCTGCTAAGACAAAGCAATCACCTGGACTTCAAGCCCTAGGATTTAAGAAGTAAATAACTTTAGGCAACATCTGACAGCATATTTCAGGCACAAATATTAATGTGTATATTAATAGAGGCACTAATGTTGCCTCAGACAGAAGCATAAGAAAGCAATATTGATAATAATTTAATTAAATAGGGCACATTAAAATAACTGATGTATCAGCACAGAAATGTTACGTTTCCAAAATTGCAGTAGAGCATCTCTTGATGAGAATATTCATGCTGTGAATCAACACTGAAAGAAACACAGTGGTTCCTGTAAAGGAGGAGGAGAGAGAGCTCCAGTCAAGGGTGTAAGATTAATTGCCACTTCAACATATCACTCCTAAGTGATTTGCAATAGTCAGTCAGCTTCTCAGTCTTCAGAAGTTAAAGCAATAAGGCAAGTAAAAATAATTGAATCTGCAGGTTTTTTGCACTTCTACTGGTTCTACATATAAAGTTGTTCTATACTCTGTGTGTGTATATATATATAGTGTACATATATATGTGTATAAATAACATATGTAGTTTTCTAGAAATACCAGCTGCACAAATATTACTTTAATTGCAATGAAGGATGACACAGAGCCAGCAGGGTATGTTGGGCACGAATAACCCACCCTGCTAGGTACCTGTGTGTTAATGAAAAGATAAATTACCAGCAGAGTAATTTATGCACCTCATGCAAAGTATCATATTTAAGAACCCCACAGAAAAGATCTAAGCCCAGTTTTGACCTGTATACAATGTATAGCATCAGGGTAGTCAAACTTATTTTTCTTTCATTCTTTGAATATATTTTCTAGGTGTTGCTCTATGATTTCAGTGTAGAAAATATCTGTATTCTTGTGTTATGTTTCTTCATAACATGTATTATTTCTCTCCCTTGCCCACTGACACAAGTAAAATAACTCAAAAAACCAACTAGCATCACAAATTTTCACTTTAAAAATCAAACATATTTGAAATTTCACAAGTAAATTGCAGTCATATTCCATTTGTTATAATGCATAATTAACAGACACACTTGCTGATTACGATTTAGGCATAAAACCCAAGAAAGAGAAATTATATAATTCCATTGTAACTTGTTCTCTGATTCACACAGGAGGAAATTTACCACAATATTTACAATATTTACAACAACAACGACATAAAAAGTTTAATCCTTAGAGCCAAAATCCGGCTTGTGAAGACTTGTCTCCATTTCTTAAGGGAGAAAAGAGAAACCAATAGAAAGACTTATTAAAGACTTATTTACAAAAATATTTGTTGAACAAACTTTGATATCCAGATACATAACTAGTTTAGTAAATAAGCAAGTTTCAATGTACAGAAGCCTTTCCAGAATACCTCCTGACATTTTGGAATTGATTTATTTATTTCCCCACCAACCTGCTTATTAAACAACTTCCTTATTTAATTATTATGAAACAGCGAGTTTGCGCATCAAAGGTTAACTGAGAATTTCACGATTTTTTTTTTCAATATCCCATGCTGAAATACATTGAGAAAGCTGTCTGGTGCAGCCATTTTCAATATCAATATATAAATCTCTTTTTCCCAAGGAGGAAGTGTCCACAGGAGCTGCTGTGGCATGGCCATGGCTCCAGGCTCCTGTGCTCACAGACCTCCAGCGTAGCCACATTCTTCCTGTCTAGCCTTGTAATTTTTTTGCCAGGTACCCTGTACATTAAGTTGTTTCATTTCAATTGCCCTGAGGGTTTCTTCCTCACTACCTGATGATGGGGAGTTTGATGCATCATTACTTTAACATAGAACAGTGTGGTAAAGCTGTGGGATCCTCCAGTAAAAAAATATTGCTGTTTCTGCTCTTAATAAATTACTTCTCTAAATATTCAGCAAGGCCTTTGTATGTAGAATGGTATTTAGGAGAAATATTTTACTGGGCTCAACTAATTTCTATAAAACAAAGGATAATTTCAAACAGCTTACCCACAAACACACAAAAAATACAGAGAGAGGGTGAAGAGATGAACTTGCTTCACACAAAAAACACAGAACACTGCACATTCATAAATGTCAATAACAGGTTGGTTTTCTTTTAATAGCCTAATTAAACTGAAACAGCATAGGAGACCTTTGGGGGCTATAGTGATTATAGCTTACCAAACCTGGGGTTGTTTATAGATGCAGAGGTTGTGTTTTGCTGCTCATTCTGTAAGACCCTTGTCTGAAGCCTCAGAATGGCTTAGGAATCATTTCTCAGTCACCTAAACAGAGTTGAGGCAGATCAGACAAAACTGCCAGGCTGTAGACAAACCTCGTTCTGTCTGCATTCCTACTGACTCGCTTCCCAAACTTGCATTTCTCTGTATTTTGCATATCCTTTGTTTAAAGTTTTACACTATCACATTCAAGTTTTCCTCTCCCAGCAATCTCAGTGGGGAGAGACCATCTTAAAATATGTTTTACTGGTAGTCCTTTTCCTATCTGGTGCTTTATGTTGGGATAACAGTTTGGGTAGCTCCTGCTAACTTAAGCTATCTGCCTTCATCTTTTTGAATTTCTGCTAGCATCCCCCAGCAGTTTCCTTAGTGACTCCTGTACATCTCTGCCTATAACCTTCTGCCTAAATCTTAAAGATTAAGAGCCCTCAAATGCTTTTACAGACGTAACTGATGGGGTTTGGAGCAGTTCCCGCTGTTGTCAAATCCTACCACTGATCTAGAGCTGAATATCAGAAGGTCGTGGCATTGACACCTTAAACAAACCCTCATTTCTTTATCACATGGAGTCCAACAAGATTCTGGATGTACAATGCATCCAACAACACAAACACAACATTAGTTCCTGCTTCTTGGCAAAAAGGGTAATCCTCATATTAAATTACAGTGCCTCCCAAAAATGCTTGGCTTATGACAGATTCGATTTCTTCCAAAAACTTGAGTCCTGATTTATGCCTGGGAAATTAAAACTAGTCAATTAAATAGTGGAAAGGCATGATTATCAAGTATATTAATAACATGGTGATAATGTACCTCTTCATGTTCAGGGTGGAGCCTTCCTGTGCTCTGTGGTTCAGTGGATTGGAAATCCTGCCTGTTTGTTTCGTGTGCCACAGTTCTTTGGAGAAGCCAGCTGCCTTCTAAATTCCCTTTTACACAGTGTACCAGGACCTGTGCAAGGACAAAAACATGGCTTAATATTTCAGCAATTGTACAGAAAAATTATGATGCTCTGAGGTCGCACTCGTGCGTAAAAGGGCTGATCTGCTCCCAGGAAAATCAATAAAGTTTTGTTATTGACTTTGCTCAGAGCAGCATTGATCTCTGAAGGCAACAAATGCATTGAATTAGGTTAGTAAATTACTGTTCCCACGACCAAGTTAAAAGACAAATGAGTAGTTAAGTGAGAGTCTGGTTACAATATCACATCACAGGCCTTCCTGGTTATTTTCTTGTGGAATTCAGACAGCAGAGTTTCAAAGAAAATATTCTCCAATCAGCACACACGGGAGTTTTATATACATATATATAAAATATTTTACAAATAGAAAGGTTGTAAATCTGTCTCACACCAAAAGGAACCTAAAAATCAAAGTTAAAGACATCCTGTTAGAAGACTGAATGAAGATCTGCTCATTTCTTGACTGAGAGTTTCACACAGTTCTGGCTAAATACATTGGAAAATACATTCTGTCAGGATTGAGCATTTAATTTAAAAGTGTTTTCAAAAATTCAGACTATATCTTGATTAACGAAGCATTGCAGAAAATCTCTGTGGGAGAATGCTGTGTTAAAATGAAGAAGCATTTAATACAGACTTTGGAAACTTCTCGAAGTGGATATTCACACAGATCTTAAGACTTGCACGATCCATTTGTATGCACAGATTAGAAATGATGGCATTTTCTTTTTGCAGGGGTCCCACATGTGTGCTCCCAGTGATTACATGGCACAGCCAGGCAGTTCTCAGAATGAAACACTCCACAGAAAAAGATGACCTATAATGCAATAGGTTATGTACCACAGAAGACAGCCTAGAAACATTTAAAATGTTGAATACAAGGAAAAGCATATTTATTTTTATTTGCTGTCTCATTCTAAGGGCAGAAGCACCTTCATTGCTAAAGATACTGACTTTGCATTACTCAAATATACACAGATATATGAATAGCTAATAATACATAGTAATACAAGGAAATTAAATTATTCCTGTGTTTATAAAATTCCTCTGATAGTGAAACAATTGGTAAGCAAACACTTGGCCAATGAGAGCTCTTCAGAGGATCAATTCTTAATGATGGAAACTAGGCTAACATTTTAAATTCTGTTTGCATATGACCTTATTTCCTTTCTCCCCCTTCCTTAAGCTGGAATATTCCCATTTTTTTTCCTCAAAAAAACCTACTTAAACTTGAGTGCTACAGGGAAGACAAGCCAGTGCAAAGCACTTAAATTCCTAAACAAGCAGCCGGACTCAATGTAAAACTGACCTTTCTGATTCAAGAAATTTCCTTGAAAATTCAACATGACACACATAAAATCTTTATTGTCAGCAGCCAAGCAGTTCAGAGCTCGTTCTGTAATCCCAGTGTGGGACCTAAAGTGCACACAGGAAGCTGGATTCAATTTTTCACTTAATTCCAGAAGTTACCCATTATCCTTCCTTACTAAGTAAAAGGGTTACTTTTCCTTGGCAAGCTCCTTGGTATGCAGGGCTAAAATTGGGTTTCACTCACAAAAGACCTGTCAGGAGACATTAAATTATCTAATTACTACTGAACATGTTATTGAACAAGTCGTATTTAAAGTAGGAATGACACAAATCAAAATCCATTCTTAAAATAGCCCTAAGTGATACAAGCTTCAACATTCTGCCTCTGCCTCATCCACAGTGTCCAGTGTGAGTCACAAATTGTGAAATGAGACATTCTCAATACTTTTGGCTTAATAGGAGATGTGGTGAGAAGCAATGCAGGGAAAATAAAGATCTAATCAAGATTCTAGTTTTTAAAAGACAACAATTTCAGCTCGTGGGGGTTTTATTCATCAATAACAATTGCAGTGAGACCCAGCACAGAAAGTAGATCTTTAATATCAATAACACAAAATGCTACCTCGCTAATGAAGACATACGAGTTTATTGATTAGTTGTGCAGGAATGTTTATGTTGGTTTTGCTTCTAATTGCTCATGTGTGGATGTGCTCTTCAATTTTACTGCATCTGCAAGCAAGGACTTGCAGAGATGGTAGTGAGGGCTTTATTACAGCCTGTTTTCCCCTTCCCATCCTTCTTAGAGCCTGCATTTCCCCCCAGCTGGGTTCTGCTGGGCTTGGTGTGCACTAAGCACAGGATCACGTTCAGCCTGTGGAAATCCAGCTCACCTGAACCATGTGTGGGTTTGGGACACACTGAGCAGACTCTGCTGGAGCTTTACAGCCTGGGCTGCAGGACCCACAGACACCAACACAGCCACAGGCACCAGCAAGGTGCCCAGAGGATGCAAACCCATCCCATCCTACAGAGGTGCTCAAGAGCATTCCATCAGGACAGCCCCTTGAAGGGTGTGATCCACAGACATTTCCCTGTCCTTGTTATGGCCAAACTTCCTGCCCCAAGAGCCTGCAGCTTAGGACTGCTCACAGCAGCTTCTCAGAGAGCAAGCTGCATGATCTCAGGCTCCTGGAATAGGGAGGAATGCATAATCTTCAAAGAATATGAATGAAATGAGGTTTAATATACGCATTGTTTCTAAAACAGCTTTGATTTTTCTTTCCTTTTGCTCACTTTCTTATACTGATATGGCCCAGATGCGAAGTTCCCAGCCTGATCCTGCTCTAAACATATGAAATTTCAGAGGTGTGCAGAGTCAGCATTTGGTTTTGTCTGACTTCTAGAAGAAAATATCAGGATAGATTTTCTCCAATTAAGACCACCTGCTTCTGCTGCGATTATCAATGGCAAATTAAGATTCTTATACCTTTAGAGATGGAAAATCTCATTAAAAATGACTTTTGCTTAATAGTTTATTCTTAACATTTTTCTTACTGAGATCCACAGAGGAAAGGGAGAGGTAACAGCTCTCATTACAGTATGTTTTCTTGCTTGTTGGGCACTTCTAATTTTACTGCCTGTGGGCTATCTGGGAACCAGCAAGAAGGAAAGCCACCTCCTCTTACTCAGACACTCAGAAATCATGATACATAAAACTCCACAGGGATTGGCTTTCCAAACCTGTCATCTCTTTCCTTTAAAAGCATTTCATACACTTGTAAATATGTGTGTATGTATGAAATCATAAAAAGTGTATCTCCTACAGATATAGCCTAGAAGATGGCACCATGATGAGCAGATAAACTATTAGGTCATTAGTACAGCAGGACTGGAAATGCTAGGAAGATATGGCCTGCTCATTGCCACATTTCAACAAAATAAGAAAAAAAATGTTAGCAGTAACCCATCATTCGATGCACAGGACATTTTGCACATTTTAGGGCCTTGCAAACAAGTGTAAAACTTTTATCCCTGACTTGTAGAGACCTTCACTGTGTTTACAATACACGTATTTATCATCAGTTACTTTTCAGACATCAGTCATATTTCAAGCTCAAAAGATTTCCCTTTGCAGTAGAAAATATATCTAAATGAGAATTAGCAGTGGGGAAATACCTGAAACTCTGATCTCCTTTCTTTTGAAGATGTCAGAAATTAAATATTTGCACTGATATCAATGGGGCGTTAAGTCTGTAACTAATTCCATATGTGTGAAAGCTGGAAGGATTAAAAGTGTAGAAGGATGCTGTACAATAAATCAGAAACGTAGCAAATTCTGCAAGGTTGCTGAAGTGAGCTGCTCCAGGCAATCAGGATATGAAAATTAAATCAATTTATGGGAGGAAAAACCATATTTACCCTCTAAGTATTAATTACTTCTATTGCAGTAGCACCTGGGTGATTCAATCCCTTTATTCATGCAACTACACACACATAAAGAAAAGGAAGGTTCTAGACCCAAAGGTCTAGAGCTTTTGGCTTAGCTTTTAAACTGAAACTGTCCCTTTTAACTCAAAAGACTGAGCCAACCCTCGGTTTACTGGGCACATGGTCACAGAGAAGAATGATTTGTACATCAATTTCTAACTAAAGCGCTGTACAAGTGGGCTCAAATCTAGGGTTATTTCAGCTAGATCAGGTTGGAGCTATTTTCCATAATGAAAGTGAGAAAACTTTATATAGATAATTGCTGCAATAAGATTACAGCTGTTTGTACAGCTTGCAATTTTATTTATATTTAGCTCTTCAAAATGACTACCATGATGAAATTAAGTAACAGAGAAAATGGTCCAATGGTTAATTTTTCTCCTGTTAAATCTTTTTTCTATGAGCAGCGGAATTAGGTTTGATACCCACTGGCCCCTGTGTGACCTTCACTGGCAAAACCTTTAAGTGATAAATTAAATTTCCTCCACCTAGCTGTTGTTTACAGATTTATCTTGCTCTGGAACAGACCTTCAGCAGTGGAGACTCCATGCCAGTGGAAGTGTATGAAAAACAAGAGATAGGCTGCTACAGACAGCAGATCACATACGTTATTGACCAGCCACGTGGTAAAAAAATAGAGATTCCAAGTTCCATAAGAAAGCTCTGGTATCCTGGCACAGGGAGATCAGCAGAGAAAGCCTCCCCCCCCAAAAAAAAGGGCCAATGAATTTCTTGAGCTGTCTTCTGGCATGCTTCAGCCCCGTGAATCAAATAACTGAGGAGGGCTCATAAAAGTGAGTAAACAAACATAAAAGGGTGGCCCTGAGTGCTATTGTGTTTCAGAGCTGGCTCGCTGCTCTTGTTAAAGCGCTGCCACAGACATATACAAAGAATCACATGAATAATGCTGGAGCCATCTACCTACAGCACAGAAACGTGATCTTCTCTGTTCCAATCTGTCAGAAATTTGTTAGAACTGGAAAAAAGTTTATGCTTGCCTAAAAAGGCCATGATCTCACACTTAGGGCGTTTTTGGGGTTTTTTTTTTTGATACAGGGCTGGGAGGGGGAAAAAGCCCAAAAAATTTATTCAGCCCTTGCTGGCTTAATAACTTTAACATACTATTTCTGATGAAGATGAAAAAAAATCAGGCTTGTAAAAACTGATCATAAAAAAGAAATAAGAGGCTTTAACTACCAAAGGAGGAAAGGAAGCTATGGGAGGCAGCTTAATGCTTCAACATCGGGTAACAATACAGAAGTCTGAGGTCTTTAACTCATTAATTTGAAAGGGTTTGGCTCCAACTCTTTATTTTGGCTTTTCATTTTTGTTTGTTTGTTTTTCCCTCCCAAAGGAAATCTGGACTGTAGATGATTACTTTGAAAACAAAGCAGTACAAAACCGTGGCATAGAGACTCTTCAAAGAGACAATTTGAGGAGTATAACATGCTTTAAATTAACACTCACAACAGTGACGGGCCTCAGGGTTGGGTGACACAGCCTCACATTAATTACTTGCTAACAGAATGGGACTGCCTGCAATGCAACATAAATATTAGGATAAGTACTTTCAAGAGGTTAGGCTAAAAGAAAACCTTTTTTAAAAAAAAACTTAAGTCTGGGGAGGTTAAATACAAAGTTGAAACTAATACACATGCCCACAATACCCTTTTCTAATTAGCATGAACCTCTGGCTAGGGATCTGCTCACAGAAGAGTACTAGAGATAAGACAGCTGTTAAAGTCCACAACTGAATAGCAGAGATTTTTAATCCATTAAGAAATGGAATACTACATTCAAAGTAGCAACATAAGTTGATTACTAATTTAGAGCACAAGAAGATCTGCTAAATTTTCCTAGAACTACAAACTGATTCCAAGTTAATCCCTGTGGGGATTGGACCTGAACTCATGAACCACTGCTGATCAAACACGATCTTCACAGACCATGAGCGCCCTGTTCAACCTTTTGTGGAAGTTTGATGATGTAGAAAACCATCATTTACACCTTAGGGGGCACAGAGCATTGGATTCTAACCCCTTACACATTAGGGGCACACCTAGAGCATTGGATTCTAACCCTTTACACATTTGGGGCACACCTACAGAGCATTGGATTCTAACCCCTTACACATTTGGGGCACATCTACAGAGCCCTGGATTCTCCAGAAGTCATTTTGATTCAGCAGCAGCAGGATTTCAAATTCACTCTGTGATCCAGATGGAGAAATGGAACTATCTTCCCTTTAGCTACTGTCTCAACCTCTGACAAGCCATGGTTTAATTATGTTATCACCTTTGGTAATGTGCCTAGTCAAAACTGTCTTACACTATTGTGTGTTTTTAATAAACTCATCACAGTTATACAGGAGGAAAATAGATTTTCCTGTGATGAGGATCTCTGCTTTCCAGCAGAATGGAAATCAGTCAGAATAGGGGTGGCCAGAGGCCTGCCCCTAATCTACCTCCTGGAAATTCTTCAGCTAGGGAAAAGCTCTTTCATTATTTAAATTACAGTTGCATGTTAAAATTTACATTTAAAAATGTCACCTTTTATCATAGTTTTTTAGTTGAATGTTTTGGAAGACAAATAAAACAATGCACTCTCCTGTGGATTAACAAGTGTAGTTGGGTTGGAGGGACAGGACTTATGCTATTATCTGTGGCTTGAAAAACATAAAAAACCACAGCTCAAGAAAATCCACAGTAGTGCCACGTCATGTTTCAGCTGTTCTGTGTGCTGAGGCATCACTCTTGTTCATTTTTGGTTTTTCTGCTGTCTCAGGGTGGACCAGCCCTAACTTGCACAAACCTCGATGCAACTCCAGACCTTGCACTTGCTCTCTGTGAGATCAGGGGTGGGGTGAAGTGGTGATAAGCCAACTTTGCCAGAGAATCGAAACACAAAACATTTCACACTCTTACCCAACCTAGATTTCAAATGCAAGAGAGAGGAGAAGTGGCAGGCTCCAAAGAGTTGAAAAGCATCCTCTTCAAGGCAGCAGCTGTTTGCCCTGAAAAATACTCCCTGGGGTATTTTTGAGAATACTAAACTTATGAAAATATTGAAATTATGAAAAAAGTGGCCACTCCCTGGGGTCACCTGGGAATGCCAAGGGCAATTCTAGAAAAACCAGCCAAATAAATAAATAATTCCCAGCAAAATGGAAGTCTGCCTCGCAGAGGATATTTTCTTCTGCCAAACTTAGAATGTGTTTAGGAACATGGACAAAAATAAACATTCCTTCACTGTGGAGGTAGAGTGGTCTGACTTCTATGGATTTTTAGAATTAGTTCAAGGAAAAATTAGTAGAGTGTTCCAAACACTCCAGGTGACCTGTGCCAAATGGAGCAGCTGGCATTAATAGAGTAAATTAGATGATTATATTAAAGATGAATGGCACAGCTTTACAAAAATAAATATCTAACACTGTTTAGAATTCAAATCAGCTCCAGTAGGAGCAGTCCTAACGGATCCAAATGAACATAGAATTAAAGTGTAGGAATGAAAATCAGAGTCTCCATTTACTTTCCCACCATGACCAGGATTCAGTCTTTGTGAGTGCATAACAAATCTGATGTGATTTTTTTAGGTTTTTTTTAGAAGTCCCCATCACTGTGGCATTTTAAGCACCTACCAGCATCTTTTCACCTGGGACAGATTGTACCAAGATCAGAACAAAAGTAGAGTTTGATCTTACTGGAAACCAGAATTCCTTCTATAGAAAGACCTTCATGCTTTGCTCTGTGGTAAAATGAAAGCAAAATGTTGGGGGCTTGGGGAGTGGAAAGGTGAACAGACTTTCTCAGAATTGGAAATATCCCAGTGCTTACAATATTTGGCCTAGATAGTTTCTTTTCCTGAATTAAACACCAGAAGCTGCATCCTCACATCCCTGTGGGAATGTCTCAGCCTGTGCTGCTGGCCGTTCTGAGCACTAATCATCCTCCTGCTCCCCAGACAGTCTAAACTTGGACCAAAAGGACAATGTTTTTCTACAAAGTATTCAAATCTTTATGTGGAGGGACGGGGACAAAATTTTCTTGGGAAGTGCTTCGACAAGTTCCAGTTGTGGGTCTGCAGCCTTTCTGTCAAGGAGTGTTTGTGTTGGCAGTAAGAGGATTACCTGCATCATTAAAGGTTGCAGGAGCTCTCCCTTGGCAGGTGCAGCAAACGAAGAAAATGATTTTCAGACAATTTGGTGCGTAACAGAGGGGATTAATTATAGCTGCAATGAGGCTGAGCTGCACAGATCGTGGTGATCAACATCAGCTCCAAAAAACATAACATGCTGCATCTGAGGGGTGCTGGAAGGAGCACTGTGGGATAATGATGCATGGAAGCAGCTTCCTCAGGTTGTGAAAAGGAGAGAGAAGGCAGAATCACATTATTTCCTTCCCCATTTAAGGACAATTAGGGAAAGAAAGCATTCTAATGTGCTCTCAGTGCATCACACAGTGCAGTCAAGCCAAGGCAGTTTCACAGGGGGTCACACCTCTGCCCAGCACTGCTGCAGCACTCAGCTAAAAACCATGAAAAGCCTCAGGACACTGAAGAACCAAAGCCAAAACCAGGAGATCTGGCTCACTGTTATGGAAAAGGCTGTGGGAAAGGAAAATTATCAATTCCTGGCTAATGGAAGGCATTACTTTTAACTCATCCTCAATCCTAAGGCTTGAATTCAGGGTGAATTACCCTTCTACCCTCCCAGTCTGAAGAATTTCCAGTGCACAAAATGTACCACTTAACTAAGTCTATTTAATACCCTGATTCTAAAAAGCCTTCCTCTTACCATCAGTCCTATTAAAATCAGTAGTTATTCAATCAAGAGAATATGATGACCCAAAGAACCATGGCTGGTCCAAGATCTAAAAGGAAAAATTTTGCCTAAAGCTCCTGACTACCAGAGACTGATCCTTTTGTAAGACAGCAGTTGTACTTAGGCAATTGGCCAAAGGCCAAACCAATAAATCTAATCTTGAACATATATATATCTACACATATAATTTTCAGGGTTGTTTATTCAGGTATTCATTATATTTGAAACAATGCCAGCATCAACACAGAGCAGTAACTAAGGACATGATCCTGCACAGATCTGAGGATAGTTATAAACTTTACAAAGTCCATCTGAAAAGAAGAGATGGGGATTAACTGTACTGAATACAAGTCTGGAATTGTACTTACAAAACTAGGTCAGGCTGCCACACAAATCCATCAGAAGAGGAGTAAGCCTTGTATAGAACTCTAGGGTAGAATTCTCTATTATTTCAGGTATTTTTGTCCGCAGAAGTGCTTACTCACAGGCTAATGCTGAAGCATCCCAACAGCCTGGCGAGGTGGTGATAAGAAATACGGTGGGGAAGGCTCCTTTCCTCACACAGCACCCAAGACACCTGCAGAGCTGATGCGCTGCGAGCCCTGCAGTCCAGAATATCCCTCACTGATCACCCTGAACAACTCACACCCAAAAACAGGGCTGAGCCTTGCACTTCCCTTCTGTTCCCCTCCCTCACGTGCATTTGTACCAACCAAAGCCTTTCACAGGGAATTAGCCTGCAGCAGAATCCATGGAATAC
The DNA here is from genome assembly GCA_013398615.1 of Brachypodius melanocephalos. Taxonomy (NCBI): domain Eukaryota; kingdom Metazoa; phylum Chordata; class Aves; order Passeriformes; family Pycnonotidae; genus Brachypodius; species Brachypodius melanocephalos. The sequence goes on from VZSR01000247.1 coordinate 17,486,937, forward strand.
AACAGTGTGCAGATGCACGCTGCCTTTTTCTTACTGCTCTTCTCTTTGTGCACACATTTGAAGATGTGCCATGGAGTTATTCCTTTGTGCACAGTTAAGTGCAAGAACAGTATTTCCTGTTGGGAAAAAAGGAAAACCACACGTGCAAAGCTGTCAACAAGACAGGCAACAAGAACTCTGTAGGAATTAAAGGAAATATGAGAGATGCCTTACAAAAGCTACTCACAGCTATTAATGACAGTACTTCAGGCAGCCCTGTGGCCCGAGGTACTCTGCAGAACACTTTGCATCAGGTGAATAGGAAGGTTTAAACCCGTGCTTTAAATGCTTTGATATTGGGATTTCAATCACTGCTCGCCAAAATGAGGCAGCAGTGTCCATCTAGCCAAAAAGGTGACCACCACAACATCATTCTGGGCCATATCTTGCTAACCAGGTTCTCTTGCTGAGAGAAGGATTGAGCAAGGTTAGGCTCTCTTTCCAAATTTTTCAGGGATTCTTGTGTTTCAGGAGTAGGTTTTTTCTATCAGATCCTATTCCAACCCAAATGGCAGTCTCTTTTCAGTTAAAACAACCTGACACTTTTAACAAATAAAAATAGTCTGAATTAAAAGATCTTGGAATCAGAACTCTAATTTAATTTTTGTGGATCAGGTGATTAGAGGAAATTATTCAACATAAACAACACTGCAACACAATAGCAAAACAAAACAACACAACTGCAAAACAAAAGCAAAATGAGCTTATTAAAAATTACCTCTATTTTTCACTTTATTCCATGCTCCATCTTCTTCTGATGACTTCATTTCTACCTCTCAAAATCTGGAGAGGTCAGCATTTCTTAAAAGAATCTATACCAGTCCAAGACTGTAAGACCTAATGCTATGATATAAAAATACAGACAAATTGAATTCACATTGGTAATGGCAATTACACAACTGAATTGTCATATATTTATAGAAGCAGGCTCCAGAAAGTCCCAGCTGAAGCAATACTGACAGCAGCCAAGATGGCTTTTATGAGAAACTGGGAGCTGTTGCCTTTTGCTTGTTGGTTCCAAGTCTGCCAGCCCTGTCCTGGGGGTACAGCAGCCACCTGCTTCCAAAGGATTCTGAGGAATGGCACACAATTCTAGATAAATGAGAAACATTTGTGCAGCCCCATTTTTAGCTTTACTGCTTGTGGCACAGATTACTCTCTCAACTAAAATGACATAAGACAGACAGTAATTGATGCACTGTGCTTCAGTGCCCTTCCACAGAGTCCATGCTGGCTGCTTCCAGAAAAGGGAGAGGGATCATCAACCCTTCTCTTACATGGCCTTTTCTACAAACCCATTTGAACTGGGCTCAGGCTGGGATAATCCAAGGATGGATTTTATGCCTTGCATATCAAGAGTATCCCTCATTTTTGGATACTGCAAAATTTAATAGCTGTTCCATCCATGAAGGAGAAGCTGGAATTTTATGCTCAGGGATTCTGTATCTCATTTCAGAGAATGTTCCTGCTTTACAGCCTCTCACTGAGTCCTGGTCAGATACTCTCTGTTTACCCTCTTCCTTAACCTAGAATACTGAAAACACACAAGTGACCTTTGGGAAAGGATTAATACTTTTCCTATTTTCTCATGCTTTTTATCTCCACCTGAGTCCATTTATCCATGCTAAGGCCACAGCACATTCAGAATGGGCTATTTCTAGCAGTGTTGCTGTTACAACACTCACAGTTCAGAAATATTATAAACCACATCTGCACCAGGAGACTGGGGGTGCAGCACAACCAGCCTACTCAGAGAGGAACCCCAAATTATAATGGGGAATTAATAAACTCTCACAGGTTTGCAGAATTATTAGACCAGGACCTGGACAAGATATGCAGCTGGTTATTCTGGATTCTGCTATTAGCTATCCAAGAAGGCAGAACAGAAGGATGGCAGACTTGCATTAACACACTGTAGCACAACAGAGCAGCTGCATTTAGCACCCTGTAAACCTCACTCCAGAGCCCTGCCTTTAAGAAAGAAGTGGGAGGAAAAAAAAAAAAAAAAGAAACTATCCTTTGGCCTTTGAAACCTGTTTTCTTCCTTACACAATAATTATGACTGATTCATACATCACAATAGTATATCTTGCCAGCTCAGGGCTTGGCTTAAGCCTTGTTTAAGTTTTTAATAACATACTTAATATTAGCATCCAGGTGTAAGCAACAGCAAGTAGAAGCTAGCAGAGTATTTCTGCTCCTGCATGCATTTTAGGGATTCCTGAGATTAGCACTGTATTGTTCCTAGACAAAACAGCAAACTCAATATCACCAGGTTTGATTATTCTCATGAATTCTGCTCTTTCTAATCTTCTTCGGTGCTCTCAACTTCCATTTAATAAATCATTTTAGACAGCCTCAGCCTTCATGCTCACATAAACTTTATGGAGCGACACATAAAGCAGGCAAAATTTCAGGTGCAGCATGAGATTTTTCCTGAACTATGACTGGCTTTGAAATGAAAATGTCTCTACCATACCGAAACTACATTTTTTTCATGCTACAGTTCCAAAGCTTGTTCTTGCTCACAAAGCAGCTGATGTGCCTCACCCTTTACCTTGTAAGATGAGCAGATCCACGTGACCTCACGTTCTGCTTGCAGGAGGAATGTGACAATATCTGCACCTCTGTTCAAAGGCAACACTGGAGGGTTTCAATCAGATCAATGGAGTCATCATTGCCTTTAAATGAGAATGTTGCCTCTCACATTTCTTGTCTAATTGAGAGACCTGAGCTTCACATTTCAGTCACAAACCTCTCCACAGTGACTCTGCCTGCTGCTCTCTTGGAAAGGAAATGCTCAGGATCAGCCTGGGTTCCCAGTTTATCCACAGAGACTGAACCCTCTGGGAGGAGGTGGATGGGTATCTGCCCACTTCCCCGTTTTATTAGCATGTATTGAACATGCAACAAAACCATTTTTTAATCCTGACCCTGTACATACAGTGTGATTGTTGAGGACTTGATCCCTCTAGAGAACGTCACTGACCATGAAGACAATCAGCATTTTACCAGACTGAGCTGTAGGGCATTTCAAATAATTAAATATTTTAAAGTAATGTGATTTTCAGTTGACTGAAAAAGACAGCAAGTTGTATATTTTACGAACGTCAGAAAAAAAAAAAGGCTTATTTTTACTTACTTCAGAAAGAGGCACTAAAATAGACTAAGGTGAATATAAACTAGAATAATTTATCATGACCACTCAGATGTAATTTCTATTAAGAAGAAAACAAAAATAGCTGAACTTTAGGGTCATAAAATTGCCTTGAAATATCAATAACAATTAACATTTACATTCATCTCATTACCTATTGGAATGCATGCTTCCTAAAGCCATAATCAGAAGGCAAACAAACAAACAAAAATCATCATTGTAAACAACCATGAAATTTGAGGGTTTGCCTTCCTTCTAATCCAAGCTTAAGTAATGCTAATGTCTGTCCTGTTCCTGCTTCAGCCCTAAGAAAACATAAATAAACAATTACTTGTAGTCAAAAAGTGGGAGGGAAAAAATACTTTTAACTTTAGTCAGAAATACTGTATTTTAAAAATACTATTTTCCATGCTTCCTTCATAAAAAGACAACAGCACTCAGTGAAGTGGGACAGAGCTCAGAGGATTATTGTATTTAGTAACTGGCATCCAGGAGACTTTATTTGTGCAAAACAGTATTTGTTTTCTAATTAAATCGTAATTTTAATATCTTTGAGGATTTCCATAGAGTTCGTGTCTATCCCACTTCAGTTCAACTTTCAAATTCTGAGGATAAATTAATTCATTCCAGAAAATGCATTATGATATGCTCACCACAAGCAAGCAGTACTTATCATGATATCCATTAAGAAGTAAATATGAACTGGGGAGAAAGGTGCTGGACACGAAGAATGGACTGTTACTCTGCTTCTACCACAACCAGCACAGTGTGGGTATTCATCAGCATGCTCAAAGTCCCAAATTAGGGGTTTTTTTGGATAGTAGTGTAAATCTCAGTAATGTTCACATTCATTCTGGTTTTCTCATGATACAAAATAAAACTTTGTCCCTCAGTGGAGAAATTTAGGGTGTGATCCCACAAAGTTCACAAAACCTTGATGCACAAGTGTGGGTGTAAGACTACAGAAAAGAATTTTAAGCCAAAATTTTAAAGGTACTAGCTTCAGTCCTTCCTAACTGGTCGCTTAACACATTTTGAGGACATAAGCCTTCAAACCATCCCTTCATTTTCTCACCTGCAAAATGATAAAAATATTTACTTGTCCATTGGGGTTTAACTGCCTTAAAACTGCAGGGTGCCCTAACAGTGTGATAACCTGGGCATGGAAGAATGTAAGATTATTCATAGGTTTGACTGTAGTCTCTGTCTCAGGAAAATCAGCTGGCATTTTGTGTAGAATAAATATTAATGAAACAGTAACCACTGCCTGATATCACACAAAGGCACAAGTTTTACCCCAAAGACTACGAGACTGAGCCGTGATTTAGCTGTACCACCATCCTACAAATGCCAGGCAGTGACTTGAGCTTCTCTTTAGCAACCAGAGCTTGAAGTTGGCCTGAAGTTAGAAAGACAGAGTCTTGTGGAGTGTGAGAAGTCAGGGGCTGAGAATATTCTGCATTTACCACTCTGTGTATGGGCAAAACCCCATCAAATTGTTAAAAGAGAGAAACTCTTTCCTGCCCCAGCCTCATGTGCCTCAGAAGCTCCATTCCCAAAGGCTGTGGGTGCTCTCTAAGGTCTATTTAATTATTGATATCAAGTGTTGGATAATGTATGGCTGTTTTATTATGGCTTGGTACAGTTTTGTATGGGTAGGTTATTTTAAAAATCTCATCTGGTACTGAGTCGAGGTAGTAGTAGGCAAAGAATCAGAATTCCTTGGAAAGTAGGGCTGATCAGGCAAAGGTTTCACACCAGCAGGAACACTGATATTTCAAAAAACATTTTCATCCTACTTTGGTATAAAAAATGAAAGGATTCAAAGGCATTCCCAGGAATGCATTCCTGAATAGCAAATGATTCCTGAGAGCAAAGAAAGAATCCTCCTTTGAGTACTTACACATCTAAGAAGGTCCAGAACTGACTGGTTGTAGAAGGAGCCTCAGTTGGTCCCTTTGACATTTAAATAATTTATAATAACCCACAAAGCTCCACAAGAAACAGCTCTTCCCCCATAACATGTTGGCCAAGGGACTCACCTGACATGTAAAGGTCAAAGGTGACTTTTTTCCACATTAAAAATGAAGATTTGGAGAAAGGAATTTCACAACACCGCTTGGAAGGATATCTTGATTTACCAGATATTCTAGACTGGTCTTATTGGTTTTTACTAAATATTTCTCTCTTCTTTTGGACCTTGAAAAGTTTTTGTTTTGAATATTTCCTCCAACCAAACAGGTTCCCATGAAAACTCACAAGTTTGGGGGTTTGCTCTTCTTGGGTTTGGGTATATCTTTGTGTTTATTTATTACCTTTTTTAAAAAAAAGAAAAGCTAAAAAATCTCTACATTCATTAATGTTGTTAAAAGATATTTAATATGAGCAATTTCTGTAATCCTTTTTCTTCACTTTTCTAGGAGTTACACCATGTCCAGTGTTTAGGGAGGAATTCTTGTAGTCTTGAATGAGTATTGAGGCATGAACTCTCTTGTTCACACAGTCTATACATTTACTCCAGAGAGCAAGCCTGGAAACATTTCATTATAATACTGCACATGCAATTATGTGGTGGGAACATGATAACACAAAGCTGGTAAAGAGCCAAAAAATCTTTCTGAGTCAGAAATTTAAAAATTATTAAGATATAAGATCCACACTGCTGAGTTAAACATTCTGCTTTGCTTCCCCCAGTTAGGTCCCATGGTGCACTGTCCCCTCACTTCCCCCTTAGTCTAAGTCATTTAAAGTCCTTGGTAAGACAGCAGAAACTCCATCATTTCACCCTGGTAGCTGACCATATTCCTGAAATCTGGAGTACCAACTTCGTGAAGTCAACAGTACCTGAAAAACCTGAAGATACATGGTGAACAAGATTAATGAATTCAGCATTCCAATGGAGAACTTCCTCCTTTCCACCTTTGCCTTTGCACTATGAAGTGGAAGAGTTCCAGAAACTCAGGATGTAAACGGGATGGACATTATGGAATAAAATCCCTGGATTATGACCAACACTGAACCTGTCTCGTGTCAGTGAAGTTTTACTCCTGAAGAAGCATGTGTACCCTAGAGGGGTTTGTAAGGACAGCTCCATCTTAAAATCCAAGCACTTACATTCCCAAGCTCCGTCCTCTGCTAACTCTGCCTTACCCAAAAACCACTGAGCTCTCAGAAAGTTTCAGCTGATTGACTACAGAGGGCTTTGGATCAGAAGCTCCTGGTGCATAGACACCAGCTCTTGAAAGGGAACTGAAAAAGTCTGTCTAATACCACCATAAAAAAAAATTAAAATAACAGAATAGGACAAATAGGGGAGAAAGGTATTCCAGAGGTACATCAGTGCTCTTTAAATATCTGATGGGCTAAAAAACACGTGAGGGATGGATAACATACTTTCAGAAAAGTTTACAGTGAAAAGCACAAAGTCATTTTGTTTTATTGCCCTGTCAACTGTAGACCCACGTGCACCCTCAGAAAATGTTATCCTGCTTCATTAATTTTTTGAAGAAAATAAGATAAATTGGAATTTCTATCTCCACTATCCACCCAAATGGGATACAGAGGGTGGGACAACTGTCCTGACCCCTGCACCCTCAGAGGTTCTCACAGTTTCTCTGTCTGCCAGAAGCCTTCTCCTGGCAGCAGGGAGGTCACAGCACTGCTCTCAACGCACAAGAAGGCTCTGCATCTGACCATTTAGACCAAAAAATTATCTTTTCAGCTCCCTCTGAACACTATTTCCCTCAGAAAATTCCACAATCATCTGAAGCTTTACCAGTACCCACCAAGAAGCCCTTCTGACATTCAGCCTCTGCTGTCTCTGAGACAGCAAAGACAAAATGATCTGTGTTACACGCAGGACTAAGACTCAAGTTCAATGTTTAACACACTCTTTGCTTTTCTGAGCCTCTTTCAGGCCCTTGGCATCACCAGCATGTGTTTACTGTGGTGGGTAAACAGAGCAGAGAGCACAGCACATGGGAGTGATTTAAAGTGTGTCATGAGCACATGGCAGGGGGCAGGGCTTCACTTGGAGAGTTCACAAATACCACACAAATTCTTTAAACGAATAAAGAGCTGTGCGGGGAGGGGACCCAAATTTTCCATGCTCTCCCTCTCTGCTTTGGAGGGCTGGCTTTTGTCCCCCACAATGTGACACCCAGTCTCTCAGAATGTCTGCACACACTGAGGTGTTGCCCTGCCCACGTTTCAGGAAGGTTTTGGCAATGCACAAGCAGCTCTAGAGCCCTGCTGTGGGCAGAGAAACATAATGTGATGCATTTCTTCATAGATGCAGTCACCACTTCATTTGCATTACATTAACCCTTTGTGCCTATGCATTCTTCACAGAAGCAGGTATTATAGTGAGCAGAGCCATGGGTAGAGGCTGGAAGCACAGACACCACATTAGGCTGGAGAGCACCATTCCCTTTTTAAAATCTTAATGATGCATTTTTTGTGTAGTTGCACAATGAAAAGCAGCTCAAAAGAAGTGTTTGTCAAAGCTCAAGATGACACACCAAGCCATTAATAAATCTGTGTCCTCACCTCCCTGCTGGTACATGGTAGAGCAGGCTGCTGTGCTCTGATGCAAGCAGCACTCACCTTACCTGTGACCTTACATTCAAGGACAGAAATGAAACCTAAAGGAGAGGGACAGTACTGAAAGAAGGTGAGACATGAAGGTGATTTTATACTGCTTAATAAGACATTGATTCCATCTCATTTGTCAGTTTTTTATATGGTGCTAGTCTGCAACCCACATCTAACGTGGATTAAAATTAGTAGGACTTCACCTATGTCTTTAAGTCACAGCTTTCTTATAGATAGGTAAATAAATCCCCTCTCTTTTGCTTTTAGGAAGTCTGAGGCAAAGTTATTCTGGATCAACTTTACTCACCAAAAGACACCAGTATTTCTTCAGTGAGTTTCCCAACAGCTCTGCAGTGTCCCAGACCCATTGATTTCAGTGGTCCTTTTGAAGTATCAGATGTGTTATCCTGAAGTATTAAACTCTTGTAAAAATTAAAGGTGATGGCTTCATTCAGACCTGTGTCAGGAACAGGGTTAAAACCTAGGGACCTGAGAAGGCCAGATGTGCCTAGAGAAACACAAGGCAAAGCTGACCTGAAACAGTCTGGGTCCTTAGCTCAGCCCCTTTTTCCTTTAAAACCTTCACTGGGCAGGCAGCAACAGGCTCTGCCCAACAGCAGAAGATGACAACCCCACAAGGATTTGGGGCAGACTCAAAGGAATATCTAGAAATGTATATGTCACCCAGATCTACAGCATGTAAGAATTGATTTACTGTCCCAGCAGCTCATGGAGGAGGATGAGTTATTGCTCAGACAGGGAACTGGAGCAGAAACAGGAGTGACTTCCTTACAACCCCACAGGAAACACACTCTATTTAAGCAGACTGCAGCATCACATTCCATTGCCAAGTTAATTCTACAGGAAGATTAAAAGTTTAGCAGCTCCCACAGGTGTTTGTAGCAGCAGTAGCCTATACCTTGTTTCCAGAGTTCTGTCCCAGCTGAAAGCCAAAGAAGCATAAAGGAACTGAAGGAACTTCCCAAAGATGCAGGCATGGCCAGCTGTCAAAGCCCACCAGTGAAAATGAAGTGTTTTCCAGAGACTCAAAAATCCATGTGGAGTTGGAGAAAAGAAGACTGGGGGAATTTAGAGTTTGGCAGATATGAGCTAGAGAAGGAGAAATTAATTAATCTGAACAGATCTAATTCCTGATGGATTCGTAAAACTGGAATTCCATCCACATTTCTTTACAGAATTAACATCACCTTGCATAGATACACAGATAATAAGTAGATTTTCCTTCAGCAGTAAAAGAGGAGAGATTACCCTCATCTTTCCATTCTCCTCACCATTCCTACCTCTGTATCTCCCACCAGTGTCAGTGAGAAGACTTGGCCATTTTTAAAAATACCACCTGAAAAATCTGGAGGGGAAGGAGCTGAGAACACGACAGGAAGAGAATGGAGAGCACAGTGGTGTATTTAAAGATTTACTTGTGATCCCCTAGTGCCACCTTTGGTTGAGGCTCACCAAGTACGAACAAGCTTGCAGTCATTCCCACGAGAGAATAAAGTTTCATTTGCTTTATATCATTTACAGGAAGACAGTTCTCCTGCATTCCTTATCTTTTTTTCCAGGAGAAAATCAAACATGGACTTTTTCTGCTGTAGTGACTGAATTGTATCTCCTATTCCCATGCTATTTCTCGAAGTGCCCCCAGAAGTATTGGCTGGAAGAGGCTCACCTGGGTTTTGTGACAGCATTTCCATGTAGCATGGGGAAAAGGTGCCTGGAACCTGCTCTGAGAGCTTCACTCAGTAATGTCTGAAAAAGGAGAAGAAAGGAACAAAAACCCTTCTGCTGTTTCAGTGACCAGACGTGCCCTGTGGATTTTTGTGTGTTCTAGTCCATCCCTACAGTCACAAGCCTTTTAGCCTGTTGGGAGGGATGTGTTAAAAGCAGAAGGTTGGAAATGAGGATTATAGAATACACTGGGTGCCCTTGCAGCTGGGGGTGACCCTTGCTAAATCAGAGTGAAGAGCAGTGACCTCCAGCGTGGCCAAGGGAAATGGTGCCTCTGTGTCCCTGTTGTGTGTCTGTCCCTGTGCCCTGCCTGGGTGCTGCTCTGGGACCCCCCCTCAGCAAGGTGACAGAAATAAATACATTCACTGTCTCTGTTTCAGCCGTGGGGCTGGAGCTGTCCCAGCTGCTCATCCATGCTGGCTCTCACAGAGCACGTAAAATCCTCCAGGAAAGTCAATGGAACAATTTTAGCAGAGTTTCAGCAACTTGCTGTTGCCAAGAATTAGGCCCAGGAGCACAACAAAGACAGTGGTTTAAACCCATTAATGAGAGTGCACTTCTACCACCTTCTGCTGTAGACTGAAAGACATTTCAAACACGCATGTAGGTGGTCTCCTACAGGGTGCAGGAAACAGAGAAGAGAGGGAATTGAAAAGAAAATTAAATAGGTTGATATAGATGTACCTATAGATAGGACAAATATGGTATATAAAAACATATGCAGCTATGTGTGCATATATATTTATGCATACTTGCAGATGTACTCATATGGATTCATATAAATACAAATATATGTATGCACGTGCAAACACAAGACACAGAGGAGATGTATACTCTTGTTTCAATAGAATATTAAAAGGCTAGATTATAAAGCAAGCCAAAAGCTTTCTAGTACACAAAAGTTACCCCTTGAAATATCAAGCAAAACAGTCATCAAGAAGCTCATGGACCTGCCAGCTGCTCTTTCAAAGCTTTTTGCTGAAAGAGGCCCTTTAGGCTTCCTTCCCTGCCGAGAATCAAACAAACCTCAGGTCTAGAAAGCTTCAGTAGTCAAAATGTTCTTCTGCAGAGGAAGTGTTGCACCACTGAAACAAATGGATTTACTTCACTGCTGGTACAACTGACTATTTAGGGAGAACTCACTTTTGCAGGGGTATTATCCACCCTGTGTTGCCAGAAACCAATTTGTGGTTTTTTGCAAGAATCGTCATATTGCACCATGGGGTTTTCAGACAGGGTTAAAGAGTCAAGCAACAGCTCCTCATCTTTCTTCTCCTGATCCTCCTCTTAGCATTTTTAATCCCATAGTGAGGAAGAGGAAGTGGAGCAGGAAAAAGAAGCATTTTTTTACTACTAATGTATAGCAGAATGTCATTTGCAGAATGTATCACCTGTAAATTAGCAAAAATGGGACAGTGCTATTCCAGGTACACCTTTTCACATCCTGACAAAAACAACTTTGCCACCGTTTTAGCTCCTGGCAACTTTTCTTGCCATTCCCAGGCTGTTGTCCGTTGCTTTCCCTTTTTGGAGGCCACAGTTACACTGTCACCGGTGCCTCACAGCGCTCACATCCTCGGCTTCCATCTGCTCTCATTCTTACACTGCACTTCTGCAAAATGTATCCCAAAGAAGCCTCAGGCTATTTTACTTGGTGCCCTAGTAATGATGTTCTCTTATGTGAGCACTTGAGAAAGATGACAGGTTGACTCTAATCTACTCCATGCAGGTGCCATTTGAATTTTAATTATCCCCAGCTAAAAATTCTACTTTCAGACCATCCTTCTCTATATTTGAATTTAAGATGACAAATTTAGTACGAAAAGATTCGTTTCTGGTGACTGTAGGCAGCTAATAGAGACATCCAAGCTAGGATCTGAATCAGCAAAAAGAGCAGAGTATTTATCTCTCTCCAGAGACTGTGAGCAGGGCTCAGTTAAGGGCCTGAAGCTGACTCAGGAGAAGCCAGGCTCTGTTCTCTGCTTCTCAGGAATGATCCTGCTCAGGAATGTTGTCCCCTCAGAAGGGGTTCTTGGGGAAAGTGGAGCTGCAGGGCTCTGCTGCTGTCAGAGGGCAGGACAGAAGGGATGTCACACTGTTATGGTCAGTTTTACAGTGACATCTTTGTCTCACCATCCTCAGTTCCCATAAATATGGGAACAGAGCAGGGAATGCAGAGAAGCACAAACTGCAGTGCCAGCAGAACCCAGGGCAATTCAGACATCATAAAACATCTTATTTCCCTCTCAGCCACAGCCAGCCTGCTCCAAGGCAGCTGGCACAGGCTGTAACCCTGCAAAATGTGGCTGTATTCAGAGTGGAAAGGCGGCTGGAATGCACTATAGTAACTATTCCCTGCTTCATCCTGGGGAAGAGTGTAGGAAGTTTTGTTTCTTTTTAACTTCATTTTAAAGGTAATGCTATTTCTGTTGCTGGTTCCAGCACTCCAGTCAATATTAAGTATCCAGTTGTCACTGCTAGATCCTGTATATGAAATACTGGCAGAGGGGGAGGAAAGAATTAAACCAGTTTATAATAATTGATATTTCCAGACTATAATCTTGGCATCTCTTTAAATCCATTTATAATTGTTTGCCACCTGTTCCCGTATATGAATAGGCTGTTTCACCCATGAAGGGTGAGTGCTAAGTTCCTTCCCTGGTTATGAAAGATCCATAACTCACAAAGGCTGCAAGGCCAGAGCAAGTGGCAAAGATTTATCTTTTTTTTTTTTTAATCCAAGCAAGCAAAAAAATCATAACCAGCCTTCATGTATAAGACAGTCTCTTTGTTCTTGTTTGTTGTATTTCTTCTAAATTAAGCTTTTTAAAAAGGAACTGAACCCTGGCATCAGATAGTAAACAGAAGGCTGGTAACTGGATAATTAGTACTTTGGGACTTGTTGGATAAGCCAAAAACAATTAAACATTTTAAAATATTGTATTGCCAACATTATTTGGGGTTTTCTTTGAGGCATATTTTCACCACAGTGAATAACAAAAAAGTAATACTGAAGGAAATGTTAAGTTCAATTAGACAATATTGTTTCATTTGGCACCATATTTATCATTTAATTTTCAAAAAAAACCTAAATTTCAGTCCAACATTCTATTTCAGTGACTTGGTCTACGTAGGAGATAATGAGAAATGGAGCAAATCTTTGAAAGCACAGCAATGTGAATATCAAAGGACACCTGAACACAGGCACAGTCATGGAAGGAAAAATAAGCACAGGTGTAGAAGCAGAAAGAGACATTAATGCAGAAAGTCAGAAACGCAGAACAGGTCTCATGATGAGTCTGAGGCCGTTCTTCCTACCCTGACTCTTTGGGCAGCACCACAGTAACCCAGCACAGAGCAACCCCATCACATCACAGGAACTTCCACAGGGATGCTGGCAGGATTCCCAGACCCAGGGTAGAGCATTTTCCATCCCCACGGTCCACTGGGAATTCATGGCAGAAATACTCTCAGAGAAATACTCTCAGTGCAGACAACTCCCTGCACAGTCACAGTTCTCTGAAAAGAACTAGGAGGAAATTCTCCCCCTGCAATAAAAATCAGAGGCAGACTTTGAACTGAACTTACCAGACACTTTTGACTTTGCATTCTACCTAATAACCCGTTTCTGCCAAAAGTATTTTGAACATATCAAACACCCAAGAGCTGCAAAATGCTTAAATTTATTTTACCACTTTAAAAGGTTTGCTCCTCCTCACCAACATCTCTGTTACAGCATTTCTCTCTCCAAGCTTCATTGGCCCCAAGTGCTGAACCCAAAAGATTGAGTGCTGGGTTTAAAAATCAATATTATGTCACTCTGCAGAGCTAGAAATGGGAGCCTTTCCCTCTAGTGATTAAATGTTTCCAGCTTCCCAATGGGTTTCAGCGTGTTTGTTTCCAGCCCTGAAGGTTTCAGGACTTTAAAGAAGTGACATTTTAGCTATTCTTACGGGAAATGCATATTTCTCATACAAACAGCTTTTAAAACCTCGGGAAGCATATCCTGAAAGGATATACATGGCTTTTACAGCACGGTGAAGTGGTTACTGTTAATTGCACTATCAGTTGTACGCATCACCCCAGTCACCTGCTCCCTCCATCTGGCAGAGATGGGCACTGGCATCTAAAGAGATCACGGGTGATTTCCTTGCAGTGCTCTACAGACACATAAGTGTTCCCATAAAATATTAAGGTATTTGTCAAATAGTTTACTTCCCAAACAGTCTGTTGATGCAGCAATGGAATGTAAATTCTTTTGCCAGTAACACTGAATAGAGCATTGGCAAATCTGTAACCTGCATTTCCCTATTATTATTACTATTTCATCCTCAGTTGTCATTTTGTCATTAGTAACTTTGGAAAGCTTTTACAAGTTTAGGTGAAGTACCTTTGTCTAATTCTTGCTCCTAAGTAGTTTTGGCATTTAATAACAAGAGTAAAACAACATAAAATTTTCAATTCTTAGAAAGACATACAAAAAAAGAAAAACATTAGAAAAATATTTTTACTACCTTTTATGCTCAGTACACAGCAGAACATTGGTAGCACAAACAGCTCTCAACTCAGCTTTTCTATTGCAACAATATTTTCTATTTTCTTTTCTGTTGCTTTTCTATGTGCAACAGAATAGTTTCTTATAGTAAAATAATTCTCTTTATTAAAGGGTGGTGTCCTTTACTGCTGCCAAAGAAAATATCAAATAGCTGAATTCTTTCTGCTCTCTTATCCCTGAACAATAATTTGTGTTTCTTCCCTCTACCTTTCCTCTAGCTACTGGTTTCCAAATTCTAAACCACTACTACAGCTAAGTGGAATTCAAGCATGCATTACCACAAATAAAATAAAAATGTTTTGCTATAAATCTCTTTCGTCTGCCTTCAGCTTCAAAGGACTTGGAGTTGGACTGGTTTTACCCTCAGTTCCCAGAAGTAATTGAGATCTGTAAGTGCCCTTCAATTCCTATAATGCATTTATATTAAAATTATACTGGATCTCAGGTTGCTCTGTGGAAATGTATTAGAGCTGATATAGCAAACATCAGCCCAGGCCATAAGCACAATCCATCCATTTCTGCTGCTCACTGCTGCATCCAGCAAGAATGACAAAATTATAACCACAAATTAAGATATAACAACATTTCAAAATTCTTTAATTTAAGCATTTTTATGCTTCTACCTACTATTATTATTATTATTATTATTATTATTGTAATTAAATATTTGTCTCATCTAGATATTAAGGTTGAATTTTTCCTTTTTTCTTAACAAACTCAGATTGTTAGGCTGGGCTAATTTTCTATTCATAATTAACAAAGTGAATTAAAAAAGCAAAGAACTCAAACATGCCTTGCAAGATATTTTGGAAGTTTTCCCAATTAGTCAAGGATTTCCTCAAGATAAATCTTCAGCCCTTTCAAAAAGGAGAACAAGTGTAGGATTTGTATGTATGTATGTATGTCTCACATATAGAATGTGAATTTCTGAGTGTCCGTGCCAATATTATTTTAAAAGCCTGCTGAGATGTCTGGCAAAAAAAGACTTGCATCATAATTTCTGCATTTATTTCCTTTCTTTATTTCAACATAAATTATAAATAAAAATTAAGAATCACAGAACTCCAATTTTTTGAAACAGTCTGTAATATAAACTAGAGTCACTCTAGATGCTCACTGTCAAAGCTCCCTATTTGTCTCAGCAAACTGTAGAGAAAATGATCCCAGGAAAAGTAATTATTATTTTTACTTTCTTGAAATTATAAACAGGAATGTGTTATTTCCTATGAAATAAAAATCTTGTAGGCGATTTTATTAGTAAAAAATCTCCAAAGATATAAGCATAGGTGTGAAAAAAGGCATTTGACATTTACATTCTTCCCTCCAGAATGGATTTCTGAGTAGAACATTTTTCAAAGTTACACCAGCTATCAATGGTATCAGGCTCAGGTCCTAGAGCTGTAGGCTACCATGCCTTTTACAGAATGAAAATTATTGTTATCTGTGTGTACTGGGAAGAATTAAGAGCCTCAATTTACTCCAGGCACTGCTTGCCAGGCTTCCTGCACCCAGTGTAATATTTTTTAGGTGACATATTTTAAGCTTGTGGGTTTGAAGAAGCACATACCTCAGGCAAACAGGCACATAGAGTAGAGCACACCTTTCCATCTCATTAGAGGGCTGTATTTCTGAATCCAAACACGTCTTCCTTCTGTCATGCCTCTTCTTAGCATGAATATTCACATTCCAGTCCTAATGGGACAAGCAATTCTTAAATGTGATTTTATTCAAACCAAAGATGGTCCACGTCAAAGTTCCAGCTAACAAGCAGCACTTTTTAATGAGAATGTGTGATTCTTCAAGAGGCATCTGAGATATGACTGTGATGAACAAATCACAGGAGAAGTTTTTTTGTTAGTATATAAACACAATAATTAAGAGTTAGCTGTATCTAATTCTCTTCCAAGCATTTCCAGCTAAGTTTTACTGTAAGAAACAAAGATGTAAAGATGAAAATTTCTTCTGCAATCTTGTCAAGACTTGGCATCACTATTTTTCTCCTTACCATTTATGTATAAAGTTACATTCGTAAAAAATAATGAACTTATTTAACCCTCAACATCCAAGTTCTCAAGGCTGAATTCTCTCAGGCACCCTCCCACCACCACAGTGACTGACACTGTGTCCCATGGCACAGAGCAGCCAGTTGGGCTCTTTAATTAGGCACTAAATATCCCTAGGCCTGGCTGTGTCAGGGCTGAGGTTGCACATTCATCCCATCATGTCACACACACAGCCTGATTTATGTGCCACCCTGCTCAGCTGTCACTGAGCTGTACCTTCACACAGCCCAGCTGGACAAACCAATTCCATTCCAACAGTACCAAGCAAATCCATTCTCACTGGTTTGTGCACAGCAATGAGAGTCTCAATTAATACAAAATGTATTTCTTGTTATTAATGCTCATTTCTAATTATCTCCGACCATCTTTTGTACGCCGCTTTACTAAAAGGTCTGAATTGCATCTGTCCTCATGCATAGCACTGCTTTACTTTTGATTTATACTCACATGACTACTGTTATGATTTTATATACACATATATAAAGCATAAATGTTTTACCAGGATAAACAGCACAATTACATGCTATATTTATTGCACGAGACACTTCATAATTGATTGTTAAATGCTATGTAGTTAAATTTTCCTTTCCTTGAACAGAATCATGACATTCAAATACAAATTTAAAAATAGAGAACTACCAATGGTTTTAAATAAATACTGTACAGCACAAAATACTTGTTGCTGGCGTCAGCTGCAGTTTACTTTTGTTTAAGGCAGCTAAATCTTGTTTCAAAAAAATATAAGCAGTTTTAAAGGAATTAACCAATTTTCCAGAGGTTGCCCCCATGCCAGCCATGACAACATTAAGCTTAAAACCTTTCAAAAGGATTTTATAGGAAAGTTTTATCCTTGAAAAGTAATTTTTGGCTGTTATTGCGACAATCTGGATATCAGGCACACGTACACAAACACATCCACTCACAATGTTCGCACGTTAAATTTCAGTCATCGTCCCCTAAATTCTGTGCTCTTTTCAGAGCAAGCAATTGTGAAAACACAAAGAATTTAATTTAATCCCAAATTGTAATTTTGCTATCACGACACAAGGTATTTCTAGACACAAGCACAGAAAAGGCTATTTGTGCCTTAATTAATATTAGCATACAGTAAGAGATCACCTGCTGCTTGTAGGTAGGAACCTGTAATAGTTTTTACAATTGCTAAGGTGTACACAATAAGGGAATTTACACATGATTCAAGCACTTCCTTTCTAAATCCTTTACTGTATATTCTGTAAATCCCATATTATTGCTTATTAAGGAATGCTGTAGTGTTGCCAGAGGTGGTAGCTGTAATGAAGGATTGTTTATGTAGTGCAGGAAATTAATGTAAAGAGGTTTTTTTTAAGAGAATACTCATCACTGGACTTGTTTAGCTTGTTTTAATGATTCTAAAGGGTATTGAAACAAAGAAAGGAGAGTGTTTGTTTCATTTTGTTTTGGTTTTCTATTAAAAAAGGCGGAGGGATGAGGGTTACATTAATTACTTGAGATATTTGGTATATGAAATTTATTTTCTGAACTGCTGTGCACTTTTTAAAGTTAATTGTGTCATAAATCAAAACTGTATAGTACATTTACAATGTCTAAATATGCTCTGAGTGCAGACTGTAAAGGAAGTTTTTCAAAATCTATATGCTGAGCCAGATCTATGAATTGATCCCATTATTCTAAAGATTAGAGTTTAGTTAAAGGTATGCTTTTTACTTTGTCTGCTAGACCTTGTCAGACAAACCAAATAATATATGTATCGTGCAGATCCCAATTAACGCTTGCCGGATATAAAGTGGGATTAGTTTTAAATTGACTGTGCAGATTTTGCATCATCATTTGAGTCCTCTTGCTGAAGGTTGTTTTACAGATGCTTCACTAGAATACATCCAGTTCTTACCCCGTGGAAAACGTGGGGAAATGCAGGGAGAGGAAGCAGCAAACAAGAGATGATTTGGAATCAGCTTGCCTGGCATCTGACACAGCTGAACACCCAAAGCTCACTCGTGGAATTAGCCTGATTGTGCAGCATGGGAATTTCTAGTTGGACATCCCAACCATCCTGGACTATTTAAAATAACTTTCCCTCTTGAGAAGCAGAGATTCAGTAATCAATATTCTTTCCTTTCAAAGACAGAACTCTGTCCCTGTTTCCTGAATCCTCCCCTTTGAAAGAAGAGGGAATATCCTGTCTGAGAGACCCATACCAATCAATGTCCTAATTAGTTAGGATTCTTTCACTGAAAACGATTTTTTACTTTAGAAATGTCATTTCTTTAAAAATCAAAGCTTCTCTGCAGAAATGCATTGCTTTCAAATAATTAAGGTCTGGCACGAATTAGCTCAGGGGCTGTGATTAGCTGAAGGCTCAATGATTAAGGAACTTCCTGAGGATGTGGAAGATCCCAGCTCAAACCCAGCCTGCCTGATGCAGACCAGGAACACAAACCCTACAGCTTCTCATGTCCCCAGCAAACACTTCAGCTTCTGCTCTGGAAAACCAGTCCCTCCTTTATCAGAGAGCACCTTTTCACACAGCACAATGGCAAAGCCAGCCCCTCCTTTATCAGAGAGCATCTCTTTACACAGAGCAATGGCAAAGCCAGCCCCTCCTTTATCAGAGAGCATCTCTTTACACAGACAGAGCAATGACAGCAGCAAATGCTTTGGGAGATTCATCCCCAGCCTGTATTGACTGGGGCAGTGCAGCACACGGATATACAAGGCTCAGACAGCATTCATGCCAAATTAGGGGACTCCAGTGCCATTTCAAACATCTCAGTATGAACCATCTCTTCTGCAGGTATCACAGAGAGAATTGCAGGCCTGGGAGATGACCTGTGCCCAAATGAGAGTTAAAGGCATCTCCAATGGCTGCGTTTAGTCAGGTAAATCCCTCTCGTGTAAACAGCCAAGCCAAAAGTTTGAATGTGCATTGCCAAAGTCCTCTGTGAATAAAATGAGTTGGTTGAATACCAGCTGCTCTGAATGAGCCTTCTCTTAAAGTCTTAATAGATCTCAGTCAAATTTTAGATAATTTTTTTTTTAAACGCCAGAGATTTTCTGCCATACAAAAACGATAGGTCTGTTAAGTTAATTCTGAGACAGGTGCTCACGGTGGTCTCCCAGTGTGGCTTTGTATAGACAAAAAGGGAAGTTAATAGCAACTCTCTGTTTCAGCATAAGCTACTAATTTATGTTAAGGTATTTCTAAGGGAGAAATCAATCCTATACCTTATGGGTGTGGAAGTTTTGCAGTCTACCCAAAACTGAAATATATCTGGTTTACCAAGCTAGGCTGCATGTGTGCACTAATAATAACTGTGTTTCACTGTCTGACTGGCATCTACACTGTTTCCTCCAGGAGAAAATTACCTAAAACAGCGTGTCCTTGAGGACAAAACTGCTGTGAGCTCACTCTGGGAATCCTATGGTATAGTTTACTACCATTTGTGTCATTCTATTTAATTTGCTATTTCTTCCTTACACCATGTGGGTAATAATCACAGCAAATTGATTCCCATGAGCTCCTTGGACAATTAAAGCTATTTGGTTATTGCCACCTGCCTGCTGTTTCCATTAATGCAATTTTCAGAACTTTTTTTTTCCTTCCTGCTTCTCACCCCAGTAAATTCTTTGCCCAGTCTTGACACATTGCTGCACTGCAATTAGAGTTTAAAACGCTATGGAAGGCATCTGTCCCTGAATCCAATCAGTCACACTTCCAAATATTGCTTTGTCATATGCAAATTTAGTTTTGAGAATTTATGAAATTTAGCTTTTTTTTTCTTTAATACACGGTCTAAGGGAAACATCCATCTACTGATATTTTTAATCAGATTCTGGGTATCTTGGCTATTATTTCTGTAACCATTTTATGCTCATTATATTTGTGATATTTACTGAATTGCCGGTTATGTTTCAACTTCTCTGTTAAATATATGTATGAGAGAGGAAAATATGTGCTGTATTTATCTTTGTGCATGTGTGTGTGTGTTTTACCTGTTTATCATTAACCTTTTCTTCCTTGGAACGTTTTGGCTTTGTTCTTCTATTGCTCTAGTTCACTATCAGCCTTTTCAGATCTGCATTCTCAAATAAGCACTATGCTTTGTGTTGTGATCTCTCTTTCTTTCCAGGATCAAACTGGCCACTGACTTTTGTGGAGAAGGAAGGTAAAAAAGCAGAATAAGGTCATGGATCATAGAAGTAAAGATGAAAAAGGCGAAGAATGAAATGAAAGGTCTCACTCCCAGCTCTGTTAAGGAAAATTGAAGTTGTGATTTATACAGCAGCTAAGAACAAGAGAGAATCTGAAACTGATATCAGCCTTTAAAAACGCAGTCAAATGGAACTAGACTTCCTCATTAACCTCCTTTAACTGCTGTATCCAGATCACAGAATCACAGAATATTCTGAGTTCAAGGCGCACACAAGGATTATCAAGTCCAGCTCTTAAGTGAATAGCCTGATGTATTTGCTATTCATAGCCAGGGTTCTTCACACTGAATTACCCAGGTTGAGAGGCTGCAGATACACACATTGCATCCTTGCAACATCCTTGCATCATTCTGATCATCACAAATGATCATTCTGATCAACTTCCAAACGAATCCTGATGGACTCACTAACTTGTCACTGCACAAATACAAGCTTAGAGTGTTCTTCACATTGCAGGTGGCAATGAGAAAAGGAAAAATAACCTAGATTTTACGCATTGCTATTACTCCTTTCTCAGTCAGTCAAGTTTGTACATGAAGATATTTAGACACACAGCCTAAGCACAAATGTAGATCTGAGTTAGCAACTTACAAACT
This sequence comes from Brachypodius melanocephalos, assembly GCA_013398615.1. Lineage (NCBI taxonomy): Eukaryota > Metazoa > Chordata > Aves > Passeriformes > Pycnonotidae > Brachypodius > Brachypodius melanocephalos. Next base: position 17,507,898 of record VZSR01000247.1, read on the forward strand.
GAATGTGCTTCTAGGAAACAAATTGGATCAGCAATAGAGAGAACAGACATCAAGTCAGTTCCAGCCTTGTCCCCCAACAAACATGGTAGAAACATGGTGAACAAAAGAAGCAGGAGAAGTCATCGAAAAGCTCTAATTTAGGAACCTGATTTTTAAAAATTTCCTTTGATTATCTAATGTTCCACTAGATCTTAAACACCAAGGTAGAATTTCCAGATCTTTGCAGATCATTTAAAAGCTTAAGGGATTATTAAACCAGTCATTTAAAATGACATTTTCACTGTACAAATATTTGTCTATTAAATAGGCTGTATGGCACAGGACCTGATCAGCCTTGGCAGAATTACAGGTTCTTCATACACTGCAAACCCCACTGTTTCCTCATAAAGCTGTCAAGTCTCAGTTTAATGAAACATATATAAACTCAATGATGTTAGCCATGTCTTGGCAAGTTAATTCATTTTGTTTTTCTCTTGTTGAGTTTCTCCTATTAGGACTTTTATCAATCTATCATTCTAGGAGCACCACAGCAGATCTCTTGCTGGCACTGGAATACAAAACTGAAGAATAAGTTTAATTTTCAAACAGCCAAAATATTTGGATATATAAAAATACCTCTTGATTGACCATTAAAGTATTAATTCACAGATAATGAAAAATTGGGGAGCTTTAATAAGGACTGTCTCCAAATTGACCCTAAACCACTTCTTGAGACTTCCTAACGTCCCACTAATTGTTCCCTGCCCTATCCTACTTCATTTGCAATTACAGCCAAGGGATTTCACTTCACATTCACTTCACAGCATCAGGGCCTGAATGATCCAGAAAATAAGAACAGATTCCACAGAAGGGTTTCAGTTGGAAAAGATCTCTAAGACCACTGAACCCCACCATTCCCCCAGCACCGCTGAGTCCAGCACCAAACCGCGTCCCCAAGAGCCACATCCTCACTTCTTTAAACACCTCCAGGAATGGCAACTTGACCACAGCCCTGGGCAGCTTCTTCCAGTGCCTGACAACCGTTCCTGTGAAGAAATTCTCCCCAATATCTAATGCAAACCTCCCCTGGCACGCCTTCAGTCCCATCTGTTGTCACCTGGGAGGATACCAACCCCCACTCCTCCATGCCTGCTCGTGTTTGCAGGAAACACTGGAAACAGGAATTGAAGCAATCAAGTTTGTTCACTTGAAAAATATAAATACACAATGTTTTCAAGGGTACACAGAAAACCTGAACATTTGTCCACTGAATTTATGATGAATGCGTTAAATTTTCTTGAAGATTCCAAACAGACACATTTAAATATCTGAGATAAACAATCAGTCTATTCCCAGAAGAATTTGTAAGAGAAGTGAAAATCAAAAAACAACCCAATGCATTAATTCTGTCAAGTTATTTACCCAGTTCCATTTACAAGTCTAGCTCAGTTTAATTATCTCCAGAGAGAGTTTTGAACTGAAGAGAGAAATTTTGTCCAAAGAGCAGTTTTCATGTAATCACACTAGGGCCTTTCTTGTTGTTGTGTTTTTTTTTTTTTTTTTTTTTTTTAATTTGTTTTTGTTTGGTTTTGGGGTTGGGGTTTGTTTGTTTGTTTTGGTGGGGTTTCTTGTTGCTATTGCTGTTTTGTTTTTTTTTCTCCGTTGACCCATATGAACAAATGACATCTACTCCAGATAGAACTAAAAAGAAGACAGAGAAAGGAAGACATAATGGGACAGCCTGTGTGCTCCAATGCTGCAGGTCTCAGGGAAGAGGGCTATAACCAGCAGTGAGGTTCAGAGAGAAAGCTGCTAGAACTGATCTTATTTTTCTGCCTGAAGCATGACTGAGTGAAGGAAAAAAAAAATCAGAGTTAGCAATAAACCTTCCCTCATTTTCCATTACCCTTCAGGAGATTACTTTGATGGGAATTAGAAAGCCCCCTGCAGGAAACTCTTTAGTTCTTGTTAAGTCTTTGCACAGCATGTTTGTTGCAATGGAAAGCTTGTGTTTGATGCTGTTCATCAGTGTTGCTGCTGATTTTCTGAGGTTAGGAGACATCAGTCTGTTTGCACCCCTTTTGAGAGCTGCCAACGTGGAGATTTCACATGAGTTCCAAGCTTCTGGCTGCTGTGTTACAGCACATCCCCTTAGGCAAGGCTTCATGCCAGGCTGAACAAGTTTCACATATCAAATGCACATTTAAGGATCTTCAGTAGGTGAAGCTGCTCTTCCTCAAAGTGATAGCGTGTGCTTGTGCTAACATTGGACTAATTGCATCTCTAGATTGGGTTTGAAAATCATCAATGGAATCGTTTCCCCTTTTGGACCTGCTGTTATGACACCTATCACAGCATCTGCACCCAAAGGGGAATCCTTGCCCCCCAACAGAGGCAGGATAGGTTTGTGGATTGTTGGTTTTTTGGGTTTTTCATTATTTCCAGGGTCTGTTAATTCCAGTAGGTACTCCTGTTACACAGAATAATAATTTGCTACTATAATAGAGTGTTTCACTAAAAATTGACATGCACTTCACATTTTCTTCTCCTCTTTTGTTTAATGGTGCATCAGGGTTTTGTTCCTCTAAAACTTGCTGAGGTATAAGCATAAACCAAGAATGCACTCTGCCATTCCCCTGCCTTTTTCAGTAAATCACAGTTTCTCCTGATGGAGCCATATCTGTGTTTACCTTTCAGTTCTTCCCTCCAACCTTTCCTGTGTGGAGTCAACCGAGTTTTGTTCCCTGACCTCTTCGCCATTTGCTCTTTGGTCATAAGAGTGTTCAAACAAAATGAGTCTCTCTAAGATTGTCATTACAGAACCAACCTTTGCCTCTTTGCTACTTTTACTTCCTTTCACACTTCTGAAAATTACAGAGAGCTGATAAAGTCTGAATCGCTTTTATCACTTATCAGAGGTTTAAAAAATTGCACACTTAATAAGGCTTCACCACCTCCCTTGGTTTCCTATTTCTCTCCCTTTACCCAAGCTGTCTTTGTATTAAGTGCAAAACTGCTCTAAAGCTGCCCTTTATATCTGCCAGATCCTATTATGTCTACACACAAGGGCAAAACTTCAGTGAATCTGGATCTCTTCCCTTCCTCTCAGGGTCTGCTCTGCTGTTGTTACCAAATTCGGTCGCTTGTCATTGTACACAAAGGTACAGGAGCGATTTCCAGCTGGGAAAGGCTTAGCACATCTCCTCCTGGCACAGGCAGAGGAAGGCTTTTCTTCAGCACACCTTTGTGAAGGCTTTCCCTGCAAGGCCCCAGAATCCTGGCTGCACATGGAGTTAATCAGGGCCGTGACATCTGTACCATGTCCAGCCCCTGTCCTGACAGGAACACGTGAGCAAAATCCACCAAACATCACCAGTACCTGTAGCTCCCATGCCAAGGCAAGTCTGGCTCTCCTCAGGGCTAGTGGCAGGTTTTCCTCTCCCTTAACCTTTCCTGTGGATGAATTCATACAACACACCCTGTTAACAGATCAGCTTTCATCTCTCTGCTCACAGGCACAGCAATTTCTCTTTTAGCAGCTGTGAATTCAGCACCTCTTTGATCCACAGTCATCCTTAGCACCTAAATGTTAAGTGGCATTAAGAGTTTGAGTCAAAAGCATCAGTCTTCAGTGGTTTTGTGACCAGCATGTCTCAGGTGTCTTTTTTATTCTGCAGAGGATTTTTACTTCATGGTTTCCTCTTTCTACTTGTTCCGATCGACTGGAAAAAAACAAACCAGGACTTGATTTATTATGTAGGTGCAGGTTACTGTGATTCACCAGATCTATTTATCTGATCAGTTCTTTCTATGTAAGCCTGGGAAATAAAAGCATTTGTGATCAGATAGGTATTACCACCATTATTTACATTAACACAAATAAAATGCTGCACACAACACCACAGACCCCCCATGGACACACACTGATTTCACACACATTTTCCACACATTTCTATTGGCTCTGCTTGAGACCACATATTAAAACCCACCAATCTTCCCAGCAGACTGATGAAAGCCTCAGTAAAAACAGCTGCATTTCACATGTGGTTTAACTTAATGTCTCATCCTGAATGCTTAACTCTAGCTGGTAATGCTACTTTTTAATATTCACAGACATCTTTATCTTCACATTAGAGGCAAGGCATTCAGCCTTGAAAAGCACAGGAGAATACAATGAGGCTGGAAGCACTTCATTTCTGGAGTGCCCAAAATCACATTTTTTATTGCGAGGAACATGAAGAGAAATTCATGTTTGATAACCTGTGAGCACATAAACCAGTTGCATGGCACAGTTAAACAATGTAAACAAACACTGATCTGTCCACACAGTATTTCCTTCCAATAAAAATGAAGCATTACTAAAAGTAGATAGAGTTGCATGGTTTTTTTCAGCTTGAATCTAGTATTAAAAGGAAAAAAAAAAATGTAAAATGCATCTCTCCTCTTGGTTTGGCCTGAAGAAAAAAAAGCTACAAAACTATTTACTAGAAGCTGGACTGAAAACCAACAGACACAGATAAGTTAGAGAGTCCCTTGGGTGGGCAACATGAACTTAGAAGATCCTTCTTTTTTGCCCCCCTTGAACCTGGGATAAGATTAAAGATCAGTAATAAACCTACACAAGCAAGCCCACAGTCAGTCATGTGTGTCCCTCCTGCATGAACAACTGTCCCAGACACAAACATCAATGTCACCTCTCTGTTTTTCCTGGAAATACACTTCAAGCCAGGGAAGCCTTCTCTGCAGGTTGTGCCAGAATCCCATGGCTTGAACAGTGACAATTTAGTGATGGCACAGGTTTATGTACATGGTAATACATGACACACTTTGGCTTGGCCCTCACTTTGAATAAATCACTGAGATCAGAGCAAAGATACCACCTGCTTGAACATGCTAGTTGTTAAAGCCATATGACATTGCTGAATAAACTCTCAGGACAATCCATCCTCCACCGAAAACAGTGGCAAAAGTCCCTGTGACTGGATTATTGACTCCGGTTTCTTCAGCTCTATGACAACAAGAACTTCAAGCACTTTACAGAAAACTCTCCTACTCTGTATTTAGGAGGAGGAATAGAAAACATCAAATTCCTTTTATGATTCCTGCTATTTTCTCTTCAATCTGAAGTGACAGGCCTTATCACTTGAGAGGTTCACTTTGCAGGGAGCACTGCATGCCCATTACACCCAATGCATAAAATCCTTCCATTTCAAGATGCTGCAAAATGGTTTTCCCCCTAAAATTCCTAAGAACAGTAAACCACGAATGTCTGGACTGTGTGCAGATGAGAGGAGTGTAGAATAAGAGGAAAAGAAAGCACTTTCTAAAGTTACAAAGCCAAACAGAAGGTAGTGACACCAGCTCACAGCACTCATGTCAAAGACATCCCGCAGAGCAGAGCCCAGTCCAGGCAATTAACAAAAATATGTTTGATTGCACATTTCTCTATGGCAAATATGATATTGGCACCCATTATTACTGGAGGTTTTCTATCCTGGTGTTCAGAGATAGTCACCAATCTTACAGAAGTGGTTCACAAATCCTAAGTAAAGACAGAAGCAGCTCCAAAGTAAACATTGTACAAACTGATATCAACAGCAACCAGATGGTAGGAGCACAGAGAAAACCTCATTTGGAACTTTTCTATTACAGCCACACTGCATAGGGAGTGATGCCCATTCACTGAGGTTTGGTTCTTTCCCCTTTCTCATGAACTGATGTGAGCCATGCCAGCAAAATCCCATTTGCTGGGGCATGCCGTGCCCCTCCTGGAACAGCCTGGCTCTGCAGGGCTTCAGAGAGCCTCTTGCAGTGCATCCTGAGCCACTCCCAAGGGAAAAAGCCACTCCAAGAAGCGGGATTCCTCATTCCTTTTCACTCACGCCCTTCTCATACCTGTGGCAGCAGTGGCCACACAAGTCCCAGTGAGTGCCCATCTACAGAAGTGTCCAGGCATGGAAGCAGGGAAGGGCAGGAGAATGGGACAGTGTTTTCCCAGAACATTCCATGAGCTCCTGAAGTTACAGCTAGGCAATTTCTTGGTTAAGTGCCAACTGCCTTTGATAGCCTTGAAGGGTTTTTATTCTGTTAATTTGCCTAATTGTTTTTGAATGTGCTGTAATTAATAAAGTGAATGGACAACAGGATTGGCAAAAGGTCACTGCTGACGACTGCCTGAATGCTTGGTGGGCAAAAGGAAAGAATTTAAGAGCATTTTTCTCTCTGTCCCTGCTCCCCATGTGGAAGAATGGATTAGGTCAGGCTCACTTCATCTTCCCTCTTCCTGTGAAGGTGCATAATAACTAAAGGCAGCCAACCTTAAAGCCCAGGACAAGGCCATGTCTGATTCTCAGCTGGTGCATACTTATGCATACTAAAACTAACTCTTGTTATATAACTCTTGGTATAGGAATTATACAAGGATGGAACCATCCTCATCCCAAGGTCAGAGTTGACAGCCAGTACCATCAAACCATATAACCCAATTCCCTGGAAACCAGAAATAGGACAGATCATCCCCTAAACTATCAAAATTTATTTTACTGCTGTTTCAACAGAAGGAAAAAAAAAAGTGGCAAAGAACAAAGGGAAAAAAGAAAGAAGTGATGTGACTAAGTGTTCCCAATGGAGGTCTGCAAGTAAGAGAAGAAAGGCAAAAAGAGTGAGAGGTCACCAAAGTGCATGTGATTAACATAATCAGTGTAAGAGTGGTGTCAGCAAATTAAAAAGTGCATAACTCCCAGAAAGTGTGCTCATTGCAACACCAGGAAGAAGCACAAGGTATGAGATGTGAGACTGTGGAATGAAGCCAAGGCAACATGGCTTTTAGCAACTGGAGAATCTGTGCAAACAAGGTGTGGAGAAATCCTTCAGCTGGGTTTCTGTCTTTAGTAGTCAAACCAAGCATTTAGCAGATATTCAGGGTGTGCAGAGACAAATTCTAAGGACATTCAAAGTCCCTCCCTCTCCCATCACCCTTCCTGCACACTTCCAGTGACAACAAAACTCATCCATGGGTGTGATTGTTCCAGGGAACCCTTGAAGGACAGGGACTAAGTTCCCATTTCAATGGGAGCAGGGCTGGATTCTCTCAATCCTTCAGGCATTCAGCAAAGCAAAGCTTTGGGATGAAGAGCAATTCCAGGCTTGGAAATAAGGCAAATTTTTTTTAAAATAAGGCTGCATGGGATGTAAAATCACCTCTGAAGGCTGTTGGCTTGGTTTACCATATTAAAAATAAATTAAATTAGCAGCTCAATAAACTCAGTTGTAAGCTGCAGTTGTTAAACAATTCTTGCTACAGGGGTAGCAGCCTCAGGGAAATCCAGCCAAGCAGTGCTTCAGCACTCTTCACCGAATCCTTGGCACCCAGGAAACACGGAGGGTATTCCCTTCACAAGGAATGCCACTTCTCTCTACCCACTTTACTCCATAAGAGGGGCAGACAACACTGCCCTCGTTCTTTCCAAGTCTGTCAACCCACTAAAACCTCACCTCTGCATTTTCAGGTCTTTCCTATTCAAAATGTACTTTTTCTTAATATTGGAGGAGTGCTACTTATGATTTTTATTGTTTTTACCTGAAAATCGTCTGTTCCATTCCATCACAGAGAATGGCTTCTTTCAGCTACCCAAAAGCTTTGAATTCCGTCTTGTAATACATCCCTAACCTGTGAACAAACCACAGAAAAAACCAAACCAAACATACAGCATTTTGGATTTTTGAATTTCCCAGTATGGAGAAATAAGCCAGTTCCAGTCTCAGAGGCGAAGAACAGGAGAAAAAAGATGTAAAAGAGAGGCTGGTTCCTGTATTCTCCTGACTTTTGAACCCAAGAGGAGGTGTCCTGTTCTGCCAGGTAACCTGTGCCAGGAGGGAGCCCTGCCTGGCACAGCTCCCTGCCCGCTCCCAGCTGGGGACGAGCTGCTTTCCCCCATCTCCCTGCACAGCAAAGACAACCAACAACTCCCTCCCACTTTGCATATTCCAATCTAGCATTTCAAACACAGCCCTTTGCTTTTTATCCTAAAGTGGCACTTGTTAAAGGAGCTGTGACCACTCAGGCTATTTCCTCTGAGGATGATAACGCTGCTGCAGAAGCTTCATTATTATGCTAATGGAGCACAGGCTGAGCAGCTTTCATAACTGCCACATTAAATCATCTACCAAGGGGAGGCCTCGAGAGCCATTTACATTGCACTGGATGCATATTAATGAAGCCAGGAGCAGCAGAATTGTTTTTGAAGCAAATAGTCAGGTAAGATGAGGGAAAAAAAAAGGACAAAAAAATACATTATATCGAACATTGGAAAAACTGGAGATGGATAAACTTCACAAAGGCTCAGTGCTGAGGCTCGGTTCTGCTGTCTGTAATTAGGACTGGGCACCAGAACCAAGCAGAAACCTGCAGCAGCCAGGCAGTGGTGGAGGTCTCTGTGACAGATTGCAATGGCTCCACAGTGTCCCTGCTGTACAGCACACCCTCACTCACACACAAACACACAGAAAAGCACTTCTTCCCTCCTCCTGTCCTCCTTGTGCCCTGGCTCCCTCCCTCTTGCCCCAGGACACCCCCTCGTGCTGCACCTAGAGCAGATAATGCTAGCACGAGATGAGATAAATACCTGACAGTGTGCCTTCTGAGGAATTCAGACACATCCATCAAGGCCAAGGACATAAAAGCAAACAAGCGACATTTGGAGTGATCTGGGGCTGACAGCTGACTATAGATACACTTTTCCCAAAAGATGAACCACGAGGAAGCCACCACAGATGGAGGGGGATGATACAGACAGGTCAGGTGGAAGAAAGAGCAGAGCGATGATCACGGCAGCTCACCTGCCCAGACACTGGCACGCTGCTTTATTTCACATTCACTCTAGAAAATGTCTATTGTCAAGAGGGAGTTTAAGGGCAGAGCAGTGTCATTATTGACATGGACTGGGAGCTTTTCCCACTCACAGGAGAAAATTGCATAAAGGAGAGAGTTCTATGGAAAACCGGGATGATGTTGGCATTGTTATTGAAGCAAAGTCAGGACCTTTTTATCAGATCACAGGTTTGTTTAGACAGATAGGCATATTTTTAAATGATTTATAGGTGAATATTAGTGCACTGGGGAAAGGAAACACACTTTAGAAACCTGGCATCCCAGGAAATGTTTTATTTTATGATTCAAGCCATGCACTCTCTTCCATCACCATGTTCCGTAATATCAACAATCCACTTCCCTATCTTGCTCCTGCTGCTCTCCTCCCTGGACATCTCCCCTCCAGACCCAAACAACGCTTGACAGCAATCCTTCACATTCTCAGGACATCACCTTCTCCTGCTCTCTCCTTCCCCACACCTCCTGACTTCAAAGGGATCTGATAAGAAAAAGCCAATGTTTACAAAAGTAATAATTCACCTGGAGCCAGTGAAAAATGGCTTTTCTTCGTGGTTAAGAAGCATTTATCCACAATCTCATCTGAAACCCAAGAATATATCATCATTAAAATATGTAATTTCATTATGAATGAAGTGACTTTTTGCACACTATTGCTGCAAATGCCATGGGGAACTTTGCACATTACACATGTACCAAAGTTTGGCAAAAAGTCATTTACACAACCTTCCAAGTAAGCCTTTACCTGCCATAAAAACACCAACACTAGAATCAGGAAAGTGTGCTGTAGCTTTTTCCATCTTATGAGAAAAGAATGACTGGCATGAGCCTTCAGAATAATGACCCCAGCCAAAAGGAAAAGCTCTGTACCAACCCAGCAGAGTGCTGAAGGAAAGCAGACACTGCTGCAAGATGGCTTAGCCAATCTTCCCCAACCTAAAGAAATTAATCTCCACTTCAGCCTTTAACTGACTTTTGAAGATACACAAATTGACTTTTGAAGCAATTCCCAAGTCTTGTTTTCCAGTCATTTAAAAATGTTTCCTGCCCCACTGATTTTTTTTGACAACACCTCACTAAAATCTAATGTTCACGTTCTCATGGTAACTGCCCTTCCTACTGAAAGCAGCAAATTTTGTTTCCATTTTTGAGACTCTTCCTTCAAATGCTGCCTTTTCTACCTCAGTTGTGTTGCCAGAAGTAAAGGGTACCATATCAGCAGATAAGCTATCACATATAAAATTACAATGCCCACCATTCATACCTCCTCATATATTGCAAAATACCTAACTTTAGAGGCAATCTAGTATATACTGTCCTTGAAACGGAAAGAAAATATTTATGAGTGTCTTGTAATCTGACAAGTAATATTAATCTGATGATAGATAAATGACAGAACGTAACATGATTACATAAATACTCTCATAAAAAGAAAATATAATGGATATATATATAAAAATAGATTTTTGTACTTCTAAAACATACCAGCAAAACAAGAAATGTTTTGAGTGACTGCCAAAGAGCTTAGTTTAGCAAATGGATAAAATATGTAACATTTTCAGTATCTAATCACAAATCAAGTACGTGGTTTGATTTGCTTCTTGCACACCTTAAGCCCAATTTTTGCCCAATTAGCTGTTGAGCTTCGAAAGCTTTGGGATGCTGGCTGAGTTCCTGTATACGTTTATGCAGCATCTCTCAACAGCACCACAGGGCTCACTCCTTAATGAAGTCTTTGCACAGGGCTATGCTGCCATTATTGCTGCTGTTAAAGACCATTTGAGGGATGTGCATGGAGCCAGGTGAGGAGCACAGGATAGCAGGGGATACTTGCACACCTTGCATGTGTTATGAGTGATAATTCCACTCCAGGTTAACTTTCCTTCATTATCTAAGCAAGGCAAGTATGTGTTAGAAATGTGTTTGTTTGGAAGTCCCGCAAAGGGCATTGGTTTGTGTTGCAAGCAAATTAATGAAACTTAACCTTTTAAATAGGAACAGATGGTGGAAGAAACAGAAATTCCATTAGCTAATAGGATAAAAACTGCTCAGCTAGGTAAAGTTCATAGCCAAGAATCTAGTCTTGTACACACAGAGAGATCAGGAGATACATGAGAGGTCTGCATGGTTTTGATTTGTACCAAAGCCCCACAAGTCTTCATTCCTAATCTCTGAAAGCCTGACATTAAATTAAACTTATATATGTGGTTTTGCTGAGGACAGGATGAGGATGGAACTACTCTATGTATTTGCTAAATATTATCGACAGAGGCGACATTTTCCACTGCTGATACCCACAGATTCCACTTCATTGCTTGTGTGTGAATCACGAGCTCCTAAACCACTGTCTGTCTATTCCGTTTTAAGCACTATTTTATCCAAACCATTTAACTCCAGTTAGATCCCTGTAATGTGCTGGTTTTGCCCTGTTTCATTCCAATGTCTGCTTTAGAAATGGTTTATCCTCTTTCACTTCCCCAGAGCTGTTCTGCACCCTATTACTGTCCATTCCTGAAGGGATTTTTCTAGAAGGTTCTGAAAGATTTCAGTGCTGGCACTGCAGAGTTGCTCTCTCAAGCACCACAAGCACTGGGACTGACTCTGATAGCAGGAATGTCATTAGGGGGTATCATGAGGGCTTCAGTCTGCCATCCAGGGATGGAAGGGATGCAGCAGTGTATCAGATGTGCCTGTGGGACCAGCACTGCCACTGGCCCATCAAACTGGGCACTGAACTGCAAGACAGAATCTGACTCTGCAGGTAAGGCTGGGTCCTGCTTTTCCTTCATGAGACTACACAAAACCAGAAAGATCAAAATGGTTTCTCTGGAAGCAGCTTCTGATTCTCAGAGAGATTCATTACTCAATGGTTCAGAAATTTTTTTAAAAAAGGACTCTTTCCTTCATTTCAGAATAACTGCCTAACCCTTCCTGCAGTGTAGATGACAGTTTTGGAGCTCCAACCTCTACGAGAGTTCCTGTTTTGGGAATCAGCCATGCTCGCTTCTCTCTGGCAGGCAATGGCAGGGAAGAGAGGATAAACCTTCTCTTCCAGGCTGGGGACACCAGCCACCAGAAGGCACCAGTGACACCAGATAGAGACTCTTTAGAGCTGAAAATCTGCAAGCTGCTCTCCTCTGACAGGCTGCTAGGAATGCCACAGGCAGGCAGACAGCCCAGGAGTGGAAATTTGCTCCCCTCCTTTCTTTCTTATCATCTGTAGCTCAAAGCCATCAACTAGACGTGTTGAGAGAAATACATAGCCTGTGTTTGTCTTAAAATACAACACTTCTCATAGCTCTACAGTTTGTTATTTCCAGTCAGAACATTTTTTAAAATGATGTAGGTTAAATTGCATATGTTTCCAGTATTGATAATTAATCATCAAATCACCTGGCACCTAGACTGTCAGATAGAAGCTGAGGTAACACATTTACAATGTTCAAAGAAAAATCTCTGTTTCTTAATGGACAGAGAAAACACATACCCAGGCTAGAGGAATATGCACACATCTAACACTTCCTGATTTTGAAAAGAGAGTCAATTCTTTGCAGGGACAGCTTAATACAATGGACCTGGAGTGCACAGACCTGGATCTCTGCCAGCACCTGTCTGTTCAGGAATTTCATCCACTTTAATAAGCTGCTGCTCTCTGGATCTCAATTAATCAGACAACCTGGCGCAATTGTCAAGAACTCAAAAACAAGAGGGAGAAGATTTCACAGATTCTCCATCTTTAGGCCTTCTGTAAGCATGACACATACAAATAGAACCCAATATTGTAGCTGACATCCTTAAAATTATGAATTACTGTGAGGCAGTGAGAAGCTGGTAGAGAAACCTCAGCATGAGGCCCCAGAACAAATGTTATTTTCCATGGCTTACTTCAATCATTGTCATTTGAAGGCAGCATCTCTACCAAGCCCCTCGTTGATCCCACGGCTCGGGCGGAACCCAGGAGCTGCCAGGCCTGGAAGCTGCTCCAGGAATGAACCCCAGCTCCAAGCAGACAGAAGGGTTCATCAGCATGAACCTAATTACAGGATGGAAGGCCACATTCACACAATGACAACATAACCACCAGAACAGGGATGCATTAAAATGCCTGAGCAGCACGTTAAATCGTGAGAACTCAATGTTTGCTTTGTAAGAGTCTCACGGGATTTAAAAGGAATGGAACCAATAGACTCCTAAAGACATTACAGTAAAAATCCCACAACGTTTTCTAGGCAATTCTATTCTTCCCATATATTAGCCAACCTTACTAAAGAAATCTAAAGCAGGGAAAAAAAAACTTTGCAGTAAATTACTTTTGCTTATAAGTGCAACCCAGAGATTCCTACTAAACGCCATTAGACTGCTCACATGAACTTTTATTTTTTAATCATGGCATAAAATGCTGCTACCCTGCCCCATAAAACAGCCTGGATTTTACTATAGTCATTATCTGTCTGGTCTGTTGGGATTGGATGCCTTTAGGATGGGATGTTCAGTGGAGTTTTATCCATAGACAACCACAAACCATAAACGAGCTGAAAGTGGGAAGCACTACCAACGGGTAAGGCAGGCAAATAAGCACCAAGGCTAAACAGGAATGGAACCAGAAAACCACCCAAACAAAGAGGGCAAGACAAAATGTTTGCCGATTTTATACCTCAATATGTCACCATTCAATAGGGCTATTCATAACCCAAATTTTAATTCTTTTCTGTGATGCTTAACACAAACTGGGTATTGAAAAGTCAATAGAAATCCATGACACTACATGAAACACAAATTTGTAATTTACACAACAATATAAACTGTTTTTCAGCAACTAGTCCACTTCAGATCTTGGCTCAGAATTTACATTTATATCCTAAGGAAATGAGTATGAAAATTCAGTCTGAGGAAGGAATTGAGCATTAAAATTTCAAGTCAACACAAATAAAAGTTAACATTAGTTTTTAAGTAACTGACTGTGTCCCTTGTGATGGAAACCAGGGACAAACATCTTTGCACACAGTGCTGACCCCCACCCTCAGATTAGTACATGTTTTAAGATTCTGAAAAGACAAGGAGCAGAAGCCCTTCAATAGAGATGAACTTTTGTAAATAAGAGTAGTGTATTAATTCTCTCTTATAGCTTTATCACTGTTCTTAACATAAACAAACTGATTTTTCTTCAGGATTTGGGGGTTTTTTTCCCCTCTCTTTCCAAGTGTTAGAGGTGCAGCAATACATCCCTTCTGCCAATGGAATGGCTCTTAGATAGACAGAAAAATCATGAGCTTCCCAATTATCTCCTTCTGGTTGATCTTTGGACTGTTTCCCATTAAATACAGCTCTGTCAAAATTAGCACACCGCAGCCATGCAATTCCCACCCTCATCCCGTGGAGGCCCATCACATCAGATTATCACTCACTGACATGACATAACCTCATTCACATTGCAGATCTTCACTGCTAGCCTGAGGCCAGGGTGAAATAAATTGCATCAGTGTTATCTGTGGGATCAATTGATTGCAGGGTCTAATATGACTAAAGTCCAGGAGAATTTGTGAATGCTCCAGACACAGGGCAATTCTTTGAAATCAATGATTGCTAGAAAGGCTCGATAACTGGGGGCTTTAGGCTATTAATGCCAGCTGGTCATTAAGTCCACACAAATTGTTATAGCTTTTATAACCTTTTCTTATCTAGAGAAAACAATTAAACATTTTAATTACATTACACGGATGACAGAAGATAATTGGAGTTATCAGGAAATTATGTAGTCCTGTTAATGTGAGTTACTATGTCATTTCCATTGCTTACAAATGTACTTGCCATCTAGATAAAGTAAAACCAGCTTTCAATTAGGTCCATATTCAAACCACAAAGATGGAAGAACACAAAATAAGTAACCCAAAGCTGAATGAATTATCATATTAAGCTGATATTGTATAATCTTTGAACTATTGTCCTGGAATCAAGATATAGTAATGGAGACCGAGTTGAAAAAGTACAGTTATCACCTGTGGAAATAAATTATTTTTCATACCTACTCATTTTAAAATTGCAAAGTACATAGACTACAAAAATTCTATGTTTATATAGCTTCTGTGAACTATTCTGTACCTTTTACTTAAAAAAGAAAAAAATAGTGCTATCAATAGAGGACAACCTGCCAAAAGTTCCTGCTTGTATTACCTGATAAAGTCTTTGCCCCTTTAGATCTGTTCTGGGTATGTGGGTCTTCCAAAGCTCCTAATTCCACAATACCAGGTTTTCCCCATGGTTCAGTACATCAGCTCTTCACTGGGATTGGACTGCCACAGTGAGATTTGCAAAGGGCTACAGCTATGTCCGAGTGGGGAGCTTTCATATCACGACTTCAGCCTTTTTAAATATGAAGAGAATGTGTAGGAATGTACCCCTCAACACTTCCCACCAATCTTTTCTTGCATAAATTGCTAGGGCTGAACAGCAGGCACAACAGCAGTTGCATTAGTTCCCAGGGAATTCCTGGTCATGATGTGCCAGCCTGCTGGACGTTGAAGATTTACTGTTTTGCACTTAAGGGAAATGTATAAGAAAATATTTACAAGTGCTCATTAAGGCTAAATTGTGTCCTTATCCTGTGCAGGTACCCTGGGAATTAAGAAAAGTCTATAATGAGAATGTAAGGCTGTCACAGTCATGCAGGAATAGTCACTCGGACAAGAGAAGGATGAAGAACTAAACCACAAATACAGTAAAGGGCAAAGTTTAGTAAGAAGCGAAATATGAATCACCTTTATTATGGACACAGTCATACTGGGATGTGTAAACAAGAATGTATTCTGAAAACTCTATGTCAGCTAGTCTTTTCTCCAGCCCTAGGGAGGCTGCAACTGTAGTACTGTGCCCAGACTTTGTTCTTATACTTGAAGCAGGTTGCAGAACAGAGATAGCACAGGATCAAAATGCAACATCATTTATGTTCCACCATTGTCTAGATGATTCACAGGGAAAGATTGGCCTGCAAGAGATTTATGGAACAGAATTCCAAATATCATTTACAGATACATATGAGTTTGCCATGTCTGCAGCGTGGAAAGCTGTAGTGGAGGAGCCTCAGGTTGAAGAAAACCACAGGAAGAGATCACAAAGGCATCTGACAGAGACTGTGAGCAATGGCAGCTGTGGAAACAGGGACAGTCACCTGGCACTCATCCACATGATTTAATATGGCATTTTTCTAACAGAGTCCCTCCTCACTGTATTGCCAGGAACTAACTGCAAGCCTACATGATGATGTTTCTCAAGGAAGGAACTGAATGGAAAATCTGCATAGCTGTGCAATGGAGGCTGAAAGCTCCAGACCAAGAGCTGCAGCTCCATGCTAGCCAACACACCACAGCCTGAATCATGGCCACTCCTGATTTATCAAGATTTTGCTGCACTAAACAAAAAAACAGATCCCCTAGTTGGGGATTTGGCCTTCTCACAGGCTTTGTATATAAGCAGAAGTGGATCTGTCATAAATAATTTGGGGTTACTTATGATGCATCCTGAAAGCACAAAAGACACTACTACTTTGAATTTGCATGAATTGGAAGAGCCAGGAGATTCTGAATCTGATCTAAGTTTATGTGGTCAGGTCTTGAAAGCAAAAAAGGATTTGTGAGTCTTTGCTTGCAGGTCACACACATGAGATTGCACATTTCGGGACACAAATAATGGCATATAAACCTTGCAAAAGAAAAAAACTTGGCACTCCTGAATTTTGTGATGGGGATGGATTCAAATCTGTAAGATTTAACTTGCAGGTTTTTTTCATTGTAACCAGTTTATTTTGGTATAGCTTGGATTCTTAATCTAAATCTGTCTGAAGTCTACACATTGCAGAGGAATTATTTGGTTTGTCTCAAGGACAGGGCAAGTGAAGATGATGTGTGTTCCCTTACATAGAAACAAAAAAGTTTTTTATATTCTTCTAAATTATCCAGTCATTTATCCCATCTTTTCCAAAGTTTGGCATTTTACACAGACCACACACTTAAGTTTGTTTCCACTGACTTTCCTGACATTTGTACACACATAAAACCAGCCAGAATTAGCCTCAAAGGGTTTCATTTATTTTCCTAGATAACTCAGCAGTCTGTCCCTAAATGTTACAGATCTATGACAGCAGCATAAATTCAACTGTCCTGATATCCCAAATTTCTTCCTATCAGAAAGGCACACACACAGCCAGTTGCAGTATTACATGCCAAGAAAATCCAGTTGTTATTTGGGGTGGAGTTCACAGAAGAATCATAATCCCTGAGATGATACTCTGCTCGAAGAAGAGCCAAGAAAGCCAAAGAAATTTGGTTACAGCTACACACAGAGTCTCAGATGGTTTCTTGCAAAAATAGGAAGCTGTTCATAAGGCAGATGCTAACTAAATCTTCATGGCAAAGCTGCTCCTGTGAAAGAAATCTCATGTCTACCTCAGAGTTCTACATTTACCTTAGTATGCCAGCCTCAGCCTACTCACAGCACTGCCTGTGTGTCCAGCATCATTTGACCACATTCATTTGCTCACTTGTTTTTTCAGCTCTTTTCCACCAGGATGTACCATCTGTAAAAGTTTCCAGTGGTTTTTTTTTTTTTTTTTTTTCACAAGGTCTCTGTGCACATGTGGCCTTGGGGAGAAATCCACCATATTAAACAACTGCAAATAGTTCTCCTGATCTACATGACAAGCTGTACTGGATAAAATGGTGCTGTAAGAGGAATTATTTGAATGTGAAAAGGGTTATAGCTCACATGGGAAAGCAGCAAAGAAGACAATGGCCACAGTATCACTGATGATATTGAGAAAGTAGAAAATATTATAATTATCTCCTTATCATGACTCTCTTTTCTAAAATGAGCCATTAAGAATGTCTGACACAGACATCTAAGCAGAAAATAAAATATCCAGTTTCCTTTCCTGATTTTTTTTAAACTTTTTGTGTCCATATTCCATTTTGGGAGGGAGATTACATGTGGCTTCATACACCTATCCAGCTTTACTAAGAATAAGATTTTCAAGAAAACTCAATGCACTTCCATCATGCCAGACCCAGTTTAAGTTCTGCTTAATTCAATGAAGAAACCCAGAACAAATTTGCTGAATATTTTATGAAGCTGCCTGTGCTGTATGTCTGAAGGTCAAGTCCAGTGCACATCAGGAGCCCATAGAAGTGCAGGCCAAGAAATGTGTCTTGATCTAAGACAAGGGTTTTTTCCACTCACCAAGAGAAAGATCCTGAATGTAAAAGCATCTGCAGAGAGAACTGCTTAAATATATGGTGACAAACCTTTCATGAAGTTGAGGATGAAATAAGACTATCAGTAGAGCAGCTACGATGATGACAAAAATTGAATCGGCAGTTTTTGCTGTTTTAAAAACTATTGAAAATTCCAGCTTTCAGAGTGGTATTTTTAATTTTTGGTTTTATGGTGCATCTAAGGGAAATACGTGCTTCATACGAATTCATGGTTATTACACCACTGCTGCAACACTTTAGTGTGTGTCAGCATTTTCATGGTGAACTTTGGAATACTGGGTCTGTAACCTGCCCATAAAAATCTGCACAAAGCAGGAACCTGACATAAAAGCTAACATAGATGCATTATTCTAAGCTGGATGGGATAAAACATTTTTAACCTTAGATAAATTAAAAATTACTGATTAATGATTAGATTAATGATAACTGGAGTTGGTCACTTCCTTGAATCAGATTGAATACATAAGCCAGGGTGCTAAATCAACCATTTATAGTATCATCCTAACCTTCCAATGCTGAGATGTTTTCAGACTTCTTTATTATATAAACAGAGTGTCTCAACCGTTTAAGAAAGGTGGGTTTGGAGTTCTCAATCTTGCTCAGTTGCCTGCTAAGTATATGTCCAGGACACACACTTTTCATGCAGGGACATTACTGTTTCCATATTTTAAATGAGACTTCCAGCTCAGAAACATGCCAAAGCTCAGGAGTGTGTCAGAGTGAAAAATCAGCCTTCTACCCTAAATCCTTAGCCTTCACACCAATCAAAAGAAAAGCAGCAACATTCTGATCTCTTCATCAGAGAGAATTTGCACTGAGATCTCTTTTTTTTTTTTTTTTTCCCTTAAGATGTCTCAGTTCTAAGCCTCTCCCAATAGCAACAATCACTTCTATAACAACTGGACTAGGAGCCAACTCATAAAAAATATTCTGAGATCATTCCTGCCTCATCATGCATATCCTTTCAGCAACAAAATTACAAATCTTATATGGAGATTATTCTAAGCCCACATCTTTTGGATGACTGTGAGCACCAGTGATTGTGCTGTGAACCCAGACTGAGTGTTGATATGCACTGAATATATTTATGTTTTTGTCTGGGAGGGACTGTGTGTCTTAATGATGATAAAAGCAGTTAGAAAACCAGCTTGCCTCCCCATTCCACAGTTTATAGCTTTGAAAGGAAAAATATGATATCCTGTGCAATTTGCAAAGCGCACAACTGAAATTTGAAAAAGAATAAGATTATTCAATCAATGAAGTGCTGCAAGCACAATGCTGGATAACTGAGACTGGAAGGAAAAGGAAAAAAACAACACCAAGCTGTTTCATTAATTTCAATTAAAGTAGAAAGTCTTTGAAACCTAATGAGTCTCAATCTTGAAGGAAACAGATTAAAAGAGGGCTGTGGAGTCATTTTTTGGGGGCCAGATCAAGGTTATTTTTTAAAGTCAATGTGTGCAGTCTAGGCTGTGGTACTGGTTTGATATTGGCCATTTTGATAATGCAAAAGAGAAAGCTTTAACAATAATGTACCATCCATAATAATGTTGATATAGAATGCTTTAGAATATGTAACAACATATTAAAAACACTAATGTATATTGTTTAAATAAAAATTAAGCAAAGGATATTATTTGGAATTTAAGTGGGTAATTCCCTAGAGCTGGAGTCTCCAAGATAACAACCTAAACATTTGGCTCCACTTCGTGTCTTGACAGCAGTTTTTTTTTTTTCCTGCTTTGTGTAGTAAAGCATCACTGCAGTATAATGAAATACCACATCACATTCAATACCTACAGTACAGAAATGAAATCATCCTTATTGCTAATCACCTCATAAGAGAAAAAAAGTCTCCTAATTTCCTTTATCTTTCAAACATCAGAAATTTCCTATTTTAAATGAGAGTAGGCAATGGGTATTGACAGTCTGACAGAGGCAAACAGGAAGATCCCTCGCCAGACCCACATTCTGCATTTATGTATTAGTTTCTAACATTACAGGAAAATTACTACAGTGTGCTACAACAAAGAAACATATTTAATAAACAACAATTATAAACTCAGATTCCCTTTGCCTTGATTCATCATTTAAGCAGGATGAGAAATTGAGGCTTAATTGAAAAGGGACATCATGGGACAAGACACAGAGAGCCCCAGTCAAACCTGAGAACAGCTGATTCATATATTTATTTCTTCAGTAGAAGGGGGTGTTTCTGGATCATTTATCATGTGAGAGGCTCAGGACACTGTAGTTTAAAAGAGCCAAATTAATCAGTGCACTGACAGCTCTTTCTAACAAGATTTCTCCTCACTTAAGTAAGTTCATTTCCTGGTATTAAAACCTAATTTTAGATTGAAGCTAAACTTCAGACTCCTGTGACAGGTCACTGTAGAACAACCCATCAATACCATATTTCCAACCCATGAATTTGAAACAAATGTCCAAAAGGAAGTGCTCTGTGGTTCAGAGACAGGGCCTGGAGAAAGAAGGGGAGGCATTCACACCATTAACATAGGACACCTTTACAGGAACATTTTGAACCCTTGGAATACATTCAGATCCTCTTGTCCTGTATGCCCCTGAACCTACATCAGAAAAGTAAGGGGTGCACAAGAGCTGCGTATATGCAAATACATTTATCGTTAAATTATTTCTACACATTAAAGAATTGTTACACTTTATTTTTCTTTTTTAGTTTTACTTTGTATACTTTTATTTGCTTTCTGGAAAACTAATGCTCATTTTCCAAGATTTTTATGCTAGTGGAATATCATACAAATCAAAGAATATCCTGAGGTCTCTTTCATGACCCCCCAAACCAATTAGGAAAAGAACATCTACTTTCTAGAGTGTTGCTGGGTGTATTTCATGCAAATTAAATTGTCAGTTACTGTTCTACAAAATCTCTCTGTTTTGGGAAACCAGACATTGTTTCTGGGGGCTTTCTGCCCTGAGCCCTCAAAGCATGCAGCAGCAGGAGTGGAAAGAAGTCTGCCTTTGATCATTAACAAAGATCAGCTCTGATGGATGCCTTGGGCTCACAGTTTTCTCACCAGGCTTGCCCTAGTCCTGCTTGACACATTATCTCTTGTTAAATCACTCCAATTTGCAGCAGGACATTCATCTTCCTGGCCATGCCTGACACCCCTGTGTGCACCAGGCCCTGGTGAACATTTGCACTGCACCAATGCCACAGAAACATGGGATCCCAGGGAGCACAGGAACCACTTCAAAGTGGCTGAAAACACTGAGAAAACCTCTGCAGCCCCCTTGTCCCTGAAGGCTTTCACTGCCAGGTTCATATTGGGACTGTCTTACAGGTCCTGGTGTATGGCTGGTTTGGGACAAGCTAGTATGATCCCACCTTTCAGCATAAAAGTTTGCAAATACCACGTTTCTTTTAGTAGAAATAGTCCATGAGCCCCTGGAAAGCTGTTCAAGTCAGAATGTTTCAGATAAAAATGTCTGAAGCCCCGTGGCAAAATTTCCTTTATCCGATATTTTCATTATCATGCCAAAGTGTTACTGTGCTCAGGTGAGACTGACTGAAGTGGGATATGAGAGAAACATATCCTGAAACAAATTGTGATTGTCTGTCAGAGTCAATACCCCGTGGGAAGCAGGGGAAAAGCTTTTCTGTACCCTCAAAGGATGCAACAAATGGAAGCAATTCCACAGGAGGCTCCACAGCACTGAATCACACACTGCAGCAGCCACACCCTGCTCTTGTGTGCAGGATCTGAGACTTTGTACAAACTGAACTCACAGAAAACAGATTTTAAGTCCTGTCTTTGCTTGGTTCCTTGGGTCACTGAGATTTGAACATTTCATGTATCCATCCAGGTAACCTGTTCTGACAGAAATAGCATTGCTATATTTTAACATCAGGGATTTGAAAGTGCAATTCCTTAAACAGTCATTCAACCTATTGTTTTCACACACATTCACTCTCTAGTGTAATCTCTTAATGATGCATCACTGGGAAGTGTTTACCTTACTTTTACAAAGCTGAGAGCAGACCTAAGGTGCAGAGTGACCAAACACTGTGAAAAAATGCAACATGCAAAGGGCGGCTGAAGCAAGTTATTCAAAATGCCTACTGGTTCAAAATTTCCCCCATGAACGTTATTGAAATCTATTTGTAAGAGAACAGTGAGATTTAAAATAAGCTGACAGAAAACAAACTCTACGGGAAGACTATCCTCACTGGAAATTTGAAGTTTTTTCACTCCAAAACCTCTCTTAGTCTCAGAGTACTGCAACCCACACAGCTTTCTAAGAACATTTAAGAAAACCCAGACATTTAACATTTGCCAGCCAGCCAAACAGACCTCCAAGGCGCTTTATCCAAGCTATGTGCAATATTGAAGGAATCCTAACTTAAATGGTTTTCAAGGTAACTTCACAGACAGAGGAAGTCACACCAACCCTGGGAAAATCATCCTGTTTCTGGATTTGTTGGCTTGGGTTTTGATTTTGTTAGAAAGCTAATGTAGGAAGGGTTAGAAGAAAATATGTCTTAAATCAGATGCACTGGGGAGGAAATTGCATCTAGGAAGTGGCAGAATATGCTCAGCAGGCCAGAGAAACAAAGCTTTAGGAGTTCTATCTGCCTGTTTAAGACCTGGATTCAGCATCACATCCCAGTTTGACAACACACCTCAGCACAGGCTCAAAGCTAAGCCTGTGCATAACTTCCACTGAAGACAAGATAGACTTTTTTAAGATGTCAATCACTAGAGAAGCTAAAGGTTTTTAGTCCAAATATCCCAATTCTTACCTGCAGACAGCAGGACCCCTGAATGTGAGAACAGTTTTCTGCAGCACACCTCACTGCTTGAGAAAAACAGTTATTATAATTTTCAAAGCCTGGAGTCAGGTATTTAAATCCCAAGCCAGGTACATAAATAATAAAGCTGTGTGACTTTCAGACCTGCTGAGTTCCCACTGATTTTAATGAGGGCAGTACACATTCAGATCCTCTTGAAAGCAAGACTGTTTAGATACCCAGGTATGAGTGAAGAATCTTGACTTAGAGATGAAAACAACTTTTATAAGAGCCAGCTGGAGTTTTTTATCGCTCCTGATTAGGGAGTCTGGCTCTGAGTGATTATCAACCAGCATGTCCCACAGGTAGAGCTGCACTTTTGTTTGCAGTGGGTTGTACCTGAGGTAAAGGCAGGCTGCCATCTGCCCCTTGATGGTGAAGTTAAAACACGTACTATTTAAACTGAGTTTCTTCACTAACAGCCCCAGGTACACTGGGGTTTCCTAAAAAGATAGCAAGGAAGCTACAGTATCACAAAGAAATGTCATGGCTTCAGACTCCTCAGACACGGCAGGAGCAAGACATTGTTTGTAATGCATCTTTTAGAACACGTCTTACACAAACCAGCTTGGTTTAAATGTTTTCTCCATCACAGGAAAGATAAGAGCTTGAAATCTGGGAATATTCAAGCTGTTACACCTTTAGCCAGCAAATTTCAGCAGGTCATTGCCAGCTGACCCTCCACTTCTGTTTCTGAGGTGGAAAATTGAGGCCATCCACGACCTGTATGAAACCCTGGTTTTGTCAATCTCTTGAAGTTGGGCAGGTGTGAGACTCCAGCTACTAAGAATTAGTGAATCCCTACACTGGTCACCACCTCCAGTACCTCCTTTATCAATATATTCACAGGTGGAGGCAAAACCCTGTCCAGTGCTTTGGAAGAGATTCTTCTGCTTTGTCTGGGGTAGAGCTGATGGGAGAGAGCTGCTTATTGGAGCTCACACGATTAAAATAATGCATGAGGCACAATCCATCATCCGTGGTAGACATTAAGCACTCTCTAATATCAATTACCAATTAAGAACTGACAAAAAATTTTTTCTGATTAGCAGACCAGTAAAATTATAGTCTGCTGGGAAGGAAGAATCTCACTCCTTTTCTGGACTTACTCAGCGAGCCCATTCTCAAACAAACAGAAGGAAATTCAACTGTTTAAAGGAAGCCTCCAAAAAACTGGGAAAAAGAATTCTCCACATGATTTTCACATACTTGCAGATCTTTTACTTTAATTTACAAGTTCATCACATTTCCCAGTGTCACATTGCATTTATTAGTGCAAACAACATGGTGGGTAAGATCCCACCAAATCAACAGGGAAGAAAACAATTCATATTTGCTGGCAGAGTTTGTATACCTGCTCATTACTTTCAGCAAATTGCTCATAAGGACACAGCTTTTTCCAGAAGCTGTTTATTTAAGTGCTTCATAGGTATTCTTGTCACATCAAAACCTCTGACACATCATTTGATGCTATTTTATATTTTAAGAAATTTGCCACACATCACATTACAGTGCAGTGCATTATTAAGTGTCATTCCAGGATATGAGATAATCGATCAGAAAGATCATTTGGGATCAAATAAAATTGAATAACTGGCATTTCAGCATGAACAGAAGTGTAGGGTCGACTGAAGAAGTTGCCATTTGAGGAAAAAACAGTTCAAAGAAGCTTAATTGTTTCTATTTCCCCTTTTTCTCTTCATAAATATTCCTAGTAGTGTTGCATTTAGGTCTCAAATCCATGGCCCTTCCTCTGCTCAGTGCCTGGATTTCCCACTATCTGCACTGTGAGACCTGGAAAGCCATAAAACACAAAGAAAAATCCCTGTAAAGGATCTGATCATGTTACTCAGACCATTTGGCCTTGTGCTTGCATTCATTATATGAAATGGAATGCTAGGAAATGCTGTGAAAGCCAGGAACAGAGGGGATTAGAGAATCTCTTTGGGTCCCTCATTCACTTCCCACCCCCTTCCCCTCTCCCTCTGTCCTGGGTCAGGCTCCTTTCCCAGATCAGTCTCTGTGCACTCAGACAAAATGCAGACTGATGGAGAAGGTTGCAGTAACTGAAACCCCCTTTGCAGAAAAAAAAAGGAAAAAAAAAAAAAGGCAAAAATAAAGACAAATTGCTGTTTATCTGAAACAATACAAATCTATTCTGATGGGTATAAATAGTAGCTGGAAAAATTACTTTTGTGACCCAGTATATCAAATCCAGCACTTCTGTTTGGCATAGGCTTGGCTGCCTTAGCCCAGAAAATCCATGGGAGAAGGACACGTCTGTCACACACATAATGGCTCAGTGCTCTACATTGAGATACTTCATGAATACCAAGAGGGCTAGATTCTGCAACTAAGGTTCAGGAAAAGTCACATTACAATATATTTTATAACTTCTTTAATTCTTTTATTTCTTTAGCCATGAATGCCTCCTTTTGGTCATTTTTTTATGTATTTCACAAGCCTGCACATCTAATCCCTGGGCAAACTATCCATGTCAAAGAGGCAGCTCTAACTCAAGAGCAGCCAAAGAAGCACCTGCACCCTTGGGTAGAGACATGTGGTACATTATATGAAACCAAAATACACACAGACACAAATGTCCACTTAATTTACCATATATTTAAAATATGTCACTAGCAGAAATTCTCTGCAGCATTTCTCCAGAATGCCTCCAGTCTCACATCTCAGAAGGCAGCACACTGGATGATAAAAAACACATTTTAATAGGTGCAATTTAATTCAGTACTGTGTAAGCAATGGCATGACCTCTGCTTCACAGACAGGAAAGGGATTTTTGAAACCAACTAACCTTAATTACTTTCAATTTACTAAACACATGAGCTAGCAGTAGGATGTTTAAAACTGACAAACTTAACAGCTCTCCTTTAATTATCCTCAACTAAATAGTCAACTAAGGAGATATCTTCAGAAGCAAATAAATGAGTTAGGCTTATGAATCCCATAGTAGCACGGGATTTAGTAGGACACAAATTCCTTTAGTAGGATGTTTGTTCCATGGAGCAGCTGCTGAAAACCACGGCCTCAGATGTTGCATTTACCTGGCTGAGCACACAGAGGAGAGGTCAGAAAGGACCTGGTGTAAATGAGCAGGAGGGCTGAGGAGCAACACAGTGAGAGAAGCAAATGCCCGCTGCTGTGCAGGTAATGCTTCTCCAGGGAAACCTTGTCCTGGTAGGGGGCAGTGAAAACTGCATAGCTTTGGTCACAATGCCTTGGCCTTGCTGGACAGCTTCTAAAGTGGGAATTTCCCTCGGGAAGCAAATAGCATCATGAAGTTTCCTAATAAAAGTAGTACCCTGTGCCAATTACACACTGGTTTTCTCCTTTGCTCTTTCTCTAAACATCATATCTGTGAGGAAAATTGAAGGGCTTTGTTCCCATTGGGAATGGGACCACTCTAGAGTTCTATTTAATATGTTCATGTCCTAAGGCACAATTACATTAAGCTATGTATTTATTTATCAGAAAGTCTATGTACTAATACAGTAACACAGGCCATCTTCCTAAAGACACACTTTGACCTTCTGAGTATTTCAAGCCACACCCAGTCCTACATCCATATTCCTACCTACTCTTCAGCATCTGAGAGAATTTGGGCAGAAGAGAGAATACAGAAGCAGAGTTCCTCAGAACTCCCACAAAAATCAGGTGCATGAGAATCCCTGAGCAGCAAGTGGTGCAGTGCTTTGGGCAGGGAGCTGCATCTTGCTCACACACATCTAAAGGAATTCACAACTCTTAACAAGGTGCTATTTTCCTGCTACTCAATTTCATCCCAAAGACACACAGTTCCCTTAAAGAGCCAAAGCAAAAGAGCAATTCAAGTCGAGCTCTTAAGCAGTGGTCACACCACGTAACCTGTCTGAAGATTTTCCTGTACAGTTCAAAGGGCATAAAGGGGACCTCAATTCTTTGAAGTACAGCTCCCCATGGTGTTTCTTCCCATAAAAGAGCAAAACATACGCCATAAAACTTTATGATCAAACTTACAGGAATCTGGCTAAGAGCCTTGGAGTGCAAGGAAACTAATTAGCTCAAACCACCCCCCAAATCCCCCTGTTACTTCCCATCCTGTTACTTCCCATCCAAACAGCAGCAAACCCAACAGAAGTTAAAAAGCTTAATAAAAGTACAGCCAGACCACAAGACACCCTTTTTTTAATGCAGGGTTTTTTCCCTAAAACAAGACATTAAAAGAGCAAGGAAACAGGCTTTAGTCAAACTGCTTCTCTTCCTAATGCATGGGAAGTACCCAGAGATCTATAAGGGAAAAGGAACAGATTCCAGTTTTGCCCAGGTATCAGTAACATGGTATTTTTATGTCTACCTGTGTCTACAGTTAGAGAAAGTGCAGTATTTCAGTGCTATTATGCAGGGTATTCAGAAACATTACATAGATTTAACTAGAAAAGAAAAAAGGTCAGTAGCAGCACAAGGAAGCAGCCTAGCCAAGGGAAAACAGGATACCTGCTTATGGCTATCAAGACATTCACATGAGTATGTGAAAGCTACTGTGGTCAGGAATTGCAAAAATAACTGATTCCAACAAGAGAGGTTACAGCAACACCACACTGTGCTTTACTGAGGAAGTTTGGAGCTGGTGAAGGCAGGCACCAATCCAACAATCTGCCTGCCCAAAGTGCAGGATTAAGTTGTGATAATGCTGACATTTCCACTGAGTGAGGAACACAAAGTTAAACAGATTGGCTGGATTCTCTGACCTGAGGTTGTATGCCACTGTACTGCCTGAAAACTGGAATTCTCCTCACTGTAAGCACAGAGCAGGATACTCTGGCTGCCTGGGCAGGGTCTATGGCCCACTAAGCAACAGAGGAGGAAGCTTCAGGAACTGCAGCTAAGTTAGACATGGAATATCAATATTTACTATTTGGGTGGGAGCAGAAAGAGGAGAACAGTGACTAACAATCATTTCCATATTTTCCCCCAATCAAATATTCCAAAGCCTCTTCCTGTCATATTTTGCATTGTGTGGAAGAGCTGACAAGGCCATTTGATGTAGCTTTAAATGCACTTTTACAAAATGTGACACCCACAAAAATTAGTTTGTGTATCATCCAATGGCTTCACTTACACTCCAGCACTGTGCCATGAGTTTTCCCCTATATGAAGATCCCTCCCATGCCAGAAGGAGGCAGCTAATTACATGTGTGCCCTGTAGGCTCCAAGGAGTGTGCCAGAACCGGATTTGTCACTTCCGTCCAAAGGATCCCAGCCCTGTGGATGAGTCCCACCTTTCCATGGGATCCTCACAGGATCCTGATCTCAGAGCACTTTTCTGCACTAACAAGAATAAACTTAAGAAGTTGTGCTGGAACATGCTCTAGCACAGTCAAGCTTTGTCCAGCCTCCAAATTTTGGGAGACAGCTGTCCAATAGAAGGAGGAAGGAAACGATGACTAAGGACAGCTGCTGAGAAACCCATGGACAAACCAAACCCCAACACCTTTCAGTTGCAGAAAGATTTCCATTTTCTCTGGACAGTCACATCAAATGAAGAAGAGTCACCATATCTGCCCAGGTAGCACAGGAAATCAAAATGCCTCTGTTTACGACCTGATGGTCGTCAATAAGGCATCACTAGGTGCTGTGAAATTCCTCAGTAATGAGACAAAGATGTGGCAGGGACAATCCACCATAATGTGCTTTGTTCTCTGCAGTGATGAGAGCTTTTGAGTCACTTTACAGAGGGACCAAAACCTGATCCCTGAACTGCTCAGTTCAAAAACTCAAGCTTGTCCATGGAAATCCACATTTTGCATTGTATTCAGTTTTATACGTGACTGAAGTCACAGAAACTCCTTTGATTGCTTTAATTAGCAAGGATTATTGACACAAATGTTTGTGGGCTCAAGACCTGAAAGCACAAACATCCACATCCTCTCACAGTCCTTTCAATTTGTTCTATCATTTGTGGGTAAGAAAGAGCAATTTGCAAAGTAATACACTTACTGCACTGTGATTTGAATTTGCATAATAAAAGCATTTGCCTTTTAAAGCATATATTAATGCTTAGAAGAAAAAGTGAATGTTCTAACATAATTCAAGATAGCTAGACACAGTTCCATTATTTTAATTTACATTTTATTGGGTTTTTGCTTTGGTAAAGAAACACATGTAATAACTAATCACAGTTCTAATTACTGCCTGATTCTATCTTTTATTACTGCTAAAATTTCTATTAAGGGAATGAAAGAAACTAATAGGATCACTAAAAGATCAATAGGAAATATTGCTTACATAGAAGTTGCAATGTATAAACTTCAACTCAACAGACAGGATCAAAAGAATTCCTTGGAAACAGAGGATTACGAATTCATTCCACTTAGGAAAGAACAAAAACTGATTTAAAGACTATCCACAAGAAGAATTCTTTTTAATTTCACTCTTCTGGGAGCAATAGGCAAATAAAAACCACAACAAAATTATGATTAACTTTCCACCTCTACACTTCTAATACTCTTTGTACAGCATCTGAATATCTTTAACGGGTATCATTAGGATCTGGAACACACCTGAGATTTTTGAATATAAACATGGGGATGTGACTTGCTCACAATCATACAATTGTAGCCTCATGACCCAGATTCTTTTTTTAAAATGATGTTTAGGTAGATCCCACTGACTATCCAGTCTATCTAAATCCTCTTCTTCACTTAGTTTTGGCAGAAAAAAAAACTTTTACTTCAAGTCACTACTCTGCCCAAAGTGGCTAACCCAGAATGAATGTCATACATAAAAATATTAACATGATCATATGACAACATCTACTTTGATGGACCTTCTTACTTTGGCTGCCAGAGTTAAAAGTATAGGTGTACAGACCCATCAGAGGTGAAATTAGAGCAGGATAACTTCTCTCTCTACCTGTTCATTAATAATTTTGATGCCTTTAAAACCTCCAGTGTCCCAGAAAGAACAAGGAGAAAGATACAGGAAATGCATCTTAAAGCACAGTTCATGTAGATGCAGTACCTGGTCCATGACAGCAAGAAAAACAAAGCAACAATGCAGGCACCCAGACTTAAAAGTGCAAAACCTCTAGATCTGTTCAGACCATTGGGTTTACCCCAAAGTACCTCTATTTCTCTTTTCTGGTTATGCAGTGAACTCTGCTAGGTTCTCTTTCTTTAAAAGTCTGAAAAAACAATTATGTCCAGAGAGCCAGCTCAGGTCTAAACAACATTTTCAAGGTAAAGCAGTGTCACATGAACAGTGTCTGCTTCCAGTGGAGGTCAACTGAACCCAAAAAGTGTCAGCACTGATGCTGTAGGTCTGTGTACAGCCAATTTGCAGGCTCCTCATGGGAGAGAGGGTATTGATAAACATCATATGGAAGCACGTGATCACACCAAAATAGCTGGAGTCCTCCAGGGGTTATAATGCCTGATGTGGCTGCAGAGGCACCTGCATTTCTGAGCATTCCTGTGAACTACAACACTGCAAGGAGGAGAGGAAGAGACTCCAGGGCACTCCAGGGCCTTGGATTAAACGTGAAGGCAGCCCAGAAGTCCATGCCCCAGAGCCTCATTGGATGTCCTGTATTTGAGCTTTGTCACAACCTGAACTTGAGTGTACAGATCTTGAAAAAAAGAGATAGGAAAACCCCCAAAACTACTCCATACACATATTAGTGGACTCAAAGTTCGAGTACATTATGTACTGAGATAGAGTTATCAGCAGTGGAAACAGAAGCCCCTTTGCTTCTGCTACAAAAAATGTAACAATTCTCCTATTTTTAAAGACAGGATTAAAGGGATGTTGCAAACTAGTACACATATTTTATAAAAATGCAACTAAATTGGGGCAAGAGCCAACAGAAAATTTAATTTCAAGTGTTTAAAAACTGATATTAGAGTGAACTTTCTCTAATAGATGTTGAAAGTCTGTTAAAATTTTCCATTTCCTACAAGTAGCTATGAAAACTAAGGTCTTCTTTCTTGAAGAAGGATTAATACTTAAAGTCAAACACATCCAGTATTCTTAAATTATATGGCTTAGTAAACTAATAAAGAATATTTTAGAAAAACAAGTCATATCCATAAAGAACCTGTACACAGTGGGCAACTTCTAAATCATAACATCTCCAAAAGCATACACAGTAAACTTTATAAGACCACAGAAAGGAAAATAACATCGTTCAGAGTACCATCCCTGCTTGGAAACAGGGCACCATCAGGTGTGAGTATAACTCACTGTCCCCAAACCATTTGTCACCCTTGGTTATGCTGTTTCTATGCAGAATCTTCCCATCTTGACACTGCCCCTTGTTTTAAGAACCAAGTAAATTATTGGCTTCTGTTTGCAGCTCTGAGGAATCTGTTTTCTTCATTTGTCACTGTATCTTTTTTCTGTTCAGGAATCATTTGCCTGAAACCACGGCAAGATCTGGTATCAATAAAACCAGCAGATTAATTTACTCCAATAATAATTACAAGGCTTTTTCGGAGGTTGAAGGAGGAGAACAAGAGGGGGATGGACTCAATATCATGCAGCATTTCAGGCAACACCCTACTCTTCTGGTACAGTGATCTTCACCTAATATTTCATCATTGTCTACACTTTACTTCTACAATCATTGGTTTTCTAGCAGCAAAGAGTGCATGTATGTGTGAATGAATGCAGAATGATGACAAGGATTACACTTCAGCCTCTTTCTGCTTCCTGGCATTTGCAGGATCACCTTACCAGTCTCTTAATAGCTACAAATAACACAACAAAGGCACAATTTTACAAAACTGGTTCCTCTTTTCTTGGTTTTGTTCCACATTTAGATTACCCAGTGGTATCTGCTGATGCAGTGACTTCCATGCACTGGCAATCAATTTGTCCTTTCCTTTTTCCTCATCCCACCATTAACTCCATACTGAAGTCCACAGACACAAATATGGCACCAAACACTGCCATGAACTGGAACCAGTTACAGATGTTGCCCTGCACAAGGAAGCTTCAGGCTGTGTTTATATTTGTTCAACAAAAGCTTATACAAGATTTCTGAGATTAAAACTGGACACAGCACATTCCACAACTCATATGCACTAACATCAGTAACAAGAGTTCCTATTTCTGAGTGATGCTCATGCATAGGTAGCTACATTTAGGGGTTGTTTTGGGGGGCTTTTAAGTTTATGGGAATTGCAGAGATGAAATTTTTCTAAGAGGATGATTCAATATAGTGAGTAAGGTATTTTAACTACATAAAATCTGCATGTAGACCCTGGATGTTTTACATGGTTCCAGTGATCTGCACTGTAACAGCTTAAACAAAGACAATCACATGGGCTTAATAAAGTCAGTGGTAATAAAAAAGAAAAGCTTGACTTTAAAAGGAAAATATTTACACTGGAAGCAATAATTATATAGTACTTTTCATCCCCATAAGTGCTTTTTAAGTGTCATCTGGTGGTTTGCTTGAAAGACTGAGAGCCAGGATTGGATTTCTTCTCCCCACTGCCACCAGCTTGCTGTGTGGGCTAGGACTCATTGCTCAGTGTTGGATTTTCAGCAGTTCCAGGCACCCACCCATCCCATAGGGTGCCACTGAAAGTATCAGACCAGCAATGCTCTTGGGTCTCATTTTTTCCACCTGTAAAATGAGATTAGTTACTCCATTTTGCAAGACTGTCATGCACATTAATCATTATTTGTAGGTTTTCTGGAGATCCTCACATCAAAGAGCACTACAACAAGCTGGCTAAATTTATGGCAATGTAAGATGATCCCCAAGCCAAGGACTGAAGTTGCTCCCTGAGGTGGAGCAGAGCTGTCTTTAAGTGTAGGAAGTAGCAAATGGGATAACAGTGAAGGAATGGTGTTTCCCAGCCATTAGCGATGCTCACACTCTCCCAGCCCCATTGCATTCGCTCCTGGGAGCCACTGTAGGGAGCAGGAAGGAAATGTAACCCCTTTCTGTCTTCCTCTCACTCACCACCTCCAGTCTCCATCCCTCTGATGCCCACAGAGCAGAGCAGTGGATCAGGCAGCTGCTGGCTGGGAGCACCCTGTGTTTTTCTCTTTTGGAATTACCCTGGTTGCTTCTTTGGTGTCAGACCAGCTCATGGAGCCCCCTCTTTGTCTCTACCCTTTGTGAGTTCTCTGAGAGCTGGCCTGTTCCCCTACACTCAGAATATGAAGCACCTGACAGCTCCCCAAGGCAGCAGCCTCGAGGCATTATTAAATATAAATGTATTCAGGTCCTCCCTGCCTTGCAGCAGGAGCTGAGGCTCCACTGAGTGTGCAGTACCTGACACCTATCCCAGCTGCAGGAATGGTGAGAGGGGCTCCCACTCCTGAAAAAAGCCAGAGGGAACACACCAGTTCATGTCAGCTGAGAGAGGATACAGCAAACTGAACAGCTGCCATGTGCACTGCAGATCTGCCAGAGAGATCATCTGCTGACAAACTGCAGCTTCATTTCTTCAGGACCTCACAAATACACAGAGTTTAAAATAACAATAATAATTTTGAAAGGTCAATACATTCCACAAGGTAAGAAAGGGGCTAGATCTACCTCTCCAGCACAGACTCCTTCAGGAACATCTGCTCCACAATACAGCAGGCTAGTAAGAGGACAATGTGAAAAAGTTAAGCTAATTAAAATGCAACTCTCACATGAGGGCTGCTGGAATGCATGGGATCAATTTTCATTGTCATCACTACAGCAAGGCCAGAGAACCTCAAATGCTTTTTATCAGATTCTCCAGTCTACATAAGAATTAAGTTCCAAAACCACATCTTCTAATTCCTCTACTCTCCAGGAAAATTTGGCATCCAATTAGATACTCTGGCATAGCAAAATCCTTATTCAGTATTGCAAAAGTTTCTACTGGATCTGGTTTTCCTGTTCTTCCTCCAGGCATAGAAAGGCACCTGATTTGTTTAGGCTATTTAATCAACTTCCAACCACTATCATCTCCCAAGATCTAATTCCTTATTTCCTCTACTCTAATGTTCAAACAATTAATTCCCACATGTCTAAATCACCAAAGTGTCTATTCTGAGCTTTCATCCCATTTCAGTTCTTGGTTAGTACCCAAGTTACCTTCCTTCTTGCCCTGAGCAATTGGTAAGTCCTCTCACACCCAGCCTCTCAACATTGCAGCCTGTTCCTTTCACTTGGCAGGAAAAGCTTCTGAGATTAGCTCCTAGTGCCTGACCTACATTTCTGGAGAACTCTGGAGTGGAGAATTGGTTTCTACAGCAATTGCTGGGGATATTCAATAATCTTTTTCATGACAGTTTAATAGCCACATATACACCTCTCTATTATTCTTATGTCTATAAGTTCTTGATTCCTCAAAAACCCCTGCCATGTTAAATACCCCAGTTATTTAGCACAAGATCTTCTGTATACAACAAAATGTATTTGAAACCACAATGACTTGAAATGACTTTTATTAAAGGGATACTCAAGGCTTATGAGGCTTGGATTTTCATTTTCACTAAGGCCTTTACTTACTCTGGTGGAATCAAAAGAGAGTAAATGGAATACAGACATGCCTTACACCCACTTTAAAAAGCCATTACACAAACTGGAGGAGTACCCTCGTCTGGTAAAAAGAGAAGTTGAATCATTTACCACATTATGACAAGCAGCCTTTTCTCCAGCTATGAAAGTCTATTACTGTGCTTCACCAGAACCTCAGCAAGTCAGTGAAATTGCTGTAGACATGATGAAAAGCTCATCCTAGAGTACACAGTGTCACATATACATCTCCCTCAGAATTTGTCTCTTGCAAACCCAGGAGCAATCCCCACATCTAGTTTTCTACCATCCTTCATGGAAGTTAACTTGAAAAGATCTTTTCTTCTGGGAGATATACAGCAGCTTGTTTCTTGCTATTACACCTGCTGTTTCAGTTTGAGGGACATTATTGTGTTGTTAAAAAACATCAGCAGTGAGGGAGTTGGTGTGACAGACATAATTGGTAAAAATTTAAAATGCAGCATTGCCCACAGGTGAGAGATATTGTTTAACGTATACACATAAACATCCATCACTTTTTTTGGTGAGCACACAAAATAAGGGATTCAGTCTTTGAGAAGTGCCATAAATCATTTCTAGTAGCCACAATAAATGGGCATTTACAAATGAACATTTTTATAAGATCACTTACATGCACAATCTAGCATATCCTATTTATATTTGCATTCAAGCTCAGCTATAAATCACTATGAAAACTGGCTGTTTGTTGACTGGCAGCTGTACAAAAGGTTCCTTTCTGTTTCATATCTCTGAGTTTTTTAAGGGGGAACTTTGCTTAAATAATATAAATTGACAATGATGTCAATATTCTTAAAAATATTTTTAACAAGTACAGCCTGAAATCCCAGAGGACAATATTACCTGTCCACTTCAAATTTCAATGTGACCTTACAACCTCATCCCAATCCCACATGACCAGTGACATTCACTTCTAGGAATTTCCTCTTCCCAAGGGATGATTATCCATCTCTGAAAAGTGCTCACCACACAGTTGCACGATCCAGTTAACACTGGAGTATTTCATTCTTTCCACAACACATCAATGCAGCCTGAGATTGCAGGGCTGCTGTTTTTCAAAGCCCAACAGGCAAATCCTCTCTCTGCTTCTTGGACTTTGTACTCATGAGCCCCCCTCACCCAGGTCCTCCTGGTGAAGAACCAAACCATCCTGTTTGAAGGCAGCAGGAAGGCCATGACTTCTTGCCCATGACATGGAATTCACTCCCAGTCTTGTCCTGTTCCTTCCTGCTGCAGAGGCACAAGTGAAGGGCTGGCTTCATTTCCCACTGCAATGCTACATCCCCTAACTGCAGCAGAATTACACAGAAATTATACTAAGCTGCAGCAAAAAGTGAACAAAGCCCTAAAATTTCACCTCCTCCTGGCCACAAAGATGTTCAAAAATTGCATTTCCTTCCATCCCTTTGAAACATAATTCAGTTGCCTTGTTAATGTCAGGAAGATCATATTTAAACTCTTTCTTTACCAGCTCAATGCCCAGCTGGGAGGTGAAAGGCTGTGATCAATGTAGTAACCATACAATAGATGAGTTTCAAGCACTACACATTAGGCTTTATGGATTTCTTTAAAGTGTGCTTTAAAAGAAAATAACAAGGAAAGAAATTAAAAGACCCATCCTACCACTGCAGCTTTCACAATCTGTTATACAATCCTCATTTTTCAGAGCTAGGAGAGAATAAAAACGCAACCTTTCAGACCTTGGAAACAGGTGAGTGCACTAAACAGCTGGGCTAATAAATGTCATACTGTCCCTCCATTTTCCCCAAAGGCTGAGCTTAGTTCTCAGACACAACAGGGAACTGAAATTATCTCCAAAGCAAATAAATTCAAACTTTGGGGACACTCAAGAACAGATCAGAGCAGGATGGATCTTGACAGGAAGATTTACTTAGCCAAGTGGTTTTACTATTTGCTTAACAACTTTGAATTTCTCTCTGAATTTCAAAATACAACACATCACCGAAGAAAAGTTAGGAGCAAAAACAGAAGCTCTGTGATTTTTTTTCCTGGAGGACAAAATTTCCTCAGAACATGTGTTATTGAAAGATTAAAAAAAAACTTGCTCAGCCACCCCAATTTCCTTTGCAAGTGTCCTCATATTTGCATTAGCTGGTGCAGTGCAAACAAAATCTCATGACTGGATGCGTATGCCAGGATTTTGTACATATAAAAGTGTGCATGGACAAAATTTTGGCTTATTATAGCTTCCAATGTAACATTGATACATATCATGAAGTGTACTTTAGTGCAGCTTTAAGTACTAGTAATGTCTTTTAGTTATTCAAGCCATAGTTGAGAATATAATTCTGGGACAGCACATGTGAAGGTAAAATGAACAAAATACCTAGAAAAAGAAAACCCCAAAGTATGGCAGTTGAATCAAATTGACATCCAAGCTATGTGAGTGATATCAGAAACATCGGTGTGGGGGTAAATTTGATGCTGCTTTGACAATCCAGTTCTGTACACTGAAACACAGAGTTATAGAGCAGTTGGGTTCCTGTAGTATTGCCCATAGAATTGCATGCTTTACTTTGCTTCATTGCTTTATAATGAAATATCAGTTTAATCTGTCACAGGATGCCCGTATCACCCTGAGGATCTCCCAAAACGCAGCACACTCAAGAGGTATTTCATGACTACCCCAAACATTCACAGAACCTCTGTGCCAGAACAATGTATTTGGTATTATTTCTGATTATTATTGATTGATTCAGCACAATGAACAGGTTGCTTTTGGTCACAGTTAATGGCTGCAGACCCACACCCTGTACCAGATCAGCTGTTCTGGAGTTCTACATGTGTGACGGCACGAATGGAGCAGTACCAACTATATAAAACATATATCCCCTCCCATGCCATGATCAGTACACAAACACAAACTGACTTCACCATTGCTACAAGGAGATGCAGGTTTTTTCACTCACTGGAAGGACTTTACAGCAATGGAAGGGGAAAATGGCATTGCTCATTTTAATTTATTCCTGCTGCTGCTGAAATAATAGGAGCTGTTTCAAGATAGCTCAGTTTGAACCCCATTGTAATCAGTCTCAGCCTTTCAAAAGGGAGAATTGAGCCATCTACAAAAGGAGAAAGAGAAAAATCCCATCTCAGAAAGCTGTGTGGGGGATGTAGTTCCAGCAAACTGCCTGCAGCTGCAGAGGGAGCCTGCCATACATCGCAGCCTGGCTGAAAGAATACTGATTTAGGGCCTGAGCCTCAAAAGAGATGTACAAATTCAGCTACTAGGCTTCAGTTTGTAGATAATGCACAGTACATCAGCATGAAACAACCACTTAAGAGGCAGAACTAGATGACAATGTTAAGCACACAGGTAAAAGAATGTACAGCAATAACAATGTTCAAGAGCCTTCTCCAAATTCAGTGGAGTTTCTCTGATTTCAGTGACCTTTTCAATAAGCCTCAAGACAAGTTATTAAAACACAGAACTTAATCAAATAATTCTGCTTTCTTGCTGATTTAATCTGCTTTATCCCCTCCATTTCTAGATAATGAGGAATCAAGTGTTATAAGTCCCATTATTTTGCTATTAGAAGGAAATCTAAGCCTTATGTTTCGCCTAGCCTATGCTAAAGAAGCAAGGCTCTGAAGACAAAATCCTCAGTGCCACTTCTGTTGATTGACCTAAATATCTTCCTTACTTTTCAGGTCTTTGGTCAGGCAAATTGATTTCTGTTCTTTCCTCTGTGATAAGGCCCTCACAGAGATGCCCTTGGTCACACAGTCCCTGCACATGGTATTTTTTAACCAGGCCCCATGTGCTTGTGCAGGGTCATTAGAAAATTGAGAGGATCAGTATAACTTTAGTTACTTCTTGATTTATCTGGATATACCTGTACTTGCACTGAAACAGTGTTTATGTGTAACATAATTATAATAAACAAAATAATTGCCTACCCAGTATGCTATATTTTTTCCAAACTGCATCATCCATACAGATATATTTCATATATCAAATGCACTGAAAGAATTTCAACTCTTCTGACAGTGGGAACACATCAGATTTCATTCTATGCTGTCTTCATTATCAAAAAGTAACTGAGGCATACAGTAAGACAATATAAAACCTGTTTTTCTTGAGGAGTTTCTACATGTTCTCTCTTCTATTCCTCCTTTAGGCAGTATTTTCTTTGGGCACAGATAGCATCTCACCTTACATATCTACCAGACTGGAGCTGTGATCTCAGTTGCATAGGCACAGGTCTCCATGTAATAAAACAATGGTAACGTAATGAAATAAGAATAAAGGTCGGTGGTTCACAGTGCTGGCTTCATTTGCAAACACAAAATCCAATTAACCAGGACCCAGTGGTACCTCAGTGAGATTTTGTGCAGGGCAGGTTTAGTTTCCACAGCATCTACATCCACATTAGAAAAGTAAAGGTGGTGGACATCATATCATCACAGTGATGGGCAGAGTGTAAATATCAGAGCAGAACAGAGTAGTTCAGAACTGGGGTCAGGAAAGGGGTTGACTTCAGCTGTTAAAATGTGCTGCAGTAAAGACCCCAAGAAATATAACACACAGAGAAAAGCCTTACATCTTCTGGAAGGACTGGTGTACTGGAGTTTCCTCAGACTTGCATCAAATGATCTTGTGCCAACCCTAATCCAGTCAGCTACATGACTCTTTCCTTCTCTTTGTTTCTGTCCAGCTCTCTCATCCCAGGCTCAAATCTCATCCACCATGTACAACATGGCCCTTTCTGTGCTGCATTGTTATCTCTGCTGGCCCAGGTCTGTACACCCACAGCCTTTCCTCAGGTGTTATTGATGCATTTTATTTGTGAACAGCTCTGGAAACAGCAAGGGTGGTGCTGTCACTGTGTTAAAGCCCTCGTGGAGAACAACCAGTTGCTTTAGCAAAATGTTCTTGCAGACAACAGACTGGAACTTACCAGAGACATCTCTTACTTTCTAAGCCCTCCAAATATGACAAAGATGTAATGGTACCTGATACCCCCAGTGAAGAGACACATTAATATAAACAATAGTCACACTTGGAACTCTGTGGTGAAATTCCTGATGGTACAAGGCCTTTTTCCAAAGCCATTAACTGCATCAAACTCACAAGATCTGTTTCTGTTTGAAGGAGATTGCAACACAATGAATTAATGTCAAAATTCTTTTTCTGATACCTCTGTAATATTAGTAGGGGACCCACACCATTGCTGATATCTAAAAACTTCAACCTCTGCTTGAACTTTCAATCCTTTGTTCTACCAGCATCTAGCAATAATAATCATTTGCAAGATTCACTGTTAGGAACAGTCATTGATTTTAAAAATATGAGTGATCAAAGGTCTATGCTTTTCTAAATGGAAATTTCTTAAGCAGACAGTCACATCAAACTGACAAATTCAAAAGCTTGGTAAACGTTTTTTGCCTTAATGAAAAGCCTAGAAAGTTAGCAATGGATTCTGTCCATCACATATATTAACATAATTTTCTAAGGCTATTAAGTAACATGAATTTTACTAACAAAAAAGGGTGAACACAAATCAAACATTTTGAGAGATACTGCTATGCATCACTGGCACATAATTCAATGCTATGATGGATTGCTACTAATTTTAAGATTTTTGAATCAGTAAAGTAATATAGTTGGTCAACATAATACATTTCATAAATCAGAACTTGATAGATTAATCCATGTGGATTTATAAATCACATCAGGGTATTCCCTCCCAAGCAGAGCTTGCTCTCTACTTATTTTTCTTCATGGATTTGAAAACAAAACATTATGAGCTTACGTCTCCAAATGGTGTGTTAGCCCTCCAGGGCAATTCCAGAAAGCACTGCAAGAGCACAAGAGTAGGGATCACAAGAGTTCAGAGTAAGAGAACTTTGCAATTTCCCTCATAGAGACTAACATTGAAAGACAATATCACTCTATCAAATATCTGTATTCTTTAAATTCTTGCCTAACAGTGACCAACAGTAAGAATCAATGGGCTCTTTAAGGCATTTTTATTAGAGGATATTAATATACATATTCAGTTATACATCTTCTCCCTCCCAGTCTCCTATAAGTGTCAAGTTTTGAGCACTTCCACACATGGCATGACATGATACTCAGAGCAATAAAAGTGGAAAGGAGGCCATACTTTCCAGGTGGGGAAAAGAAGGTTGGGAATGGCAGCAAAACAATTCCCCACACATACTGGTAAATCCAGGCTTAATATTCAAGCTAGCTTTCACTGGCCTCATTTAATTCAAACTGGAATCCTTTATAATTACAGAAGAATTTCCTTGAGACTTCTTACATAGCCCTATTTTTAGAGTGCACATGAGCCATTCTGGCAAACAATTTTTCACTCTTGAAGTGCTGTCATGAGGCCTTGCTGATCTCCAAGATATGAGATACAATGCAGATGGCAGCTTAGGGAAATCCTGCTCATATTTGGAACATCCAAAAGCTCTGATCCCTCCCTCCCTTTATGCCCTTGTGAGCTAAACAGATTTGCTCTGTTCACCCGTTCTTGAAACAAGTAGCTCCTAATCAAGCAAAGCAAAGCAAAAAATGAAGAAAAAAGAAATAATAAAAGAGTATAATTTACCTTTGCTGTTGTCTTTTAATTAAATGTATTCCACTCTGGTGCTGCCACTTAGGCTGAACCTTTTGCTATACAAATTTCAAGGCTAACTTCTAGTCACAGAACAAGCGTACACTTGAGAAGGAGTTGGCATTTTTTCAGTGCTACTTGTGTTTAAGTGCACTCTCAGATGTTTATGTTATCCTTCACAATTGCCTCTTCCCTTTCCAATTAGAATAATTAGAGGACTGACTAGAAAAAGATGGTTTCTTTTTATACACAATAGATCAGCTAAGACTGCATTTCATTCTGAAAATCAATCCCCCTAATTTCCTGCTCCAGACAGCCTCAGCACCTGTATTAGTCTGGTCTCTTTTTAGAGACATTCTTACTGCTGCCACCAGCTCCAGTCCCTGCACCTCCAGAAGATCACCATGCCTGCTGGTGCAGTTCTACACAGAAGGGCATTTCAGGGCCTGTATTTATAGGACAGAGGGAATTGCTATTTTTACAAATTACCCAAAATTTGCACCCAAAACTAAAAGCACCTGGTGCTTATGCCAAGAAGCAAGATTAGTTCTAAATCAGACTGGAGAGTTTTAGACTGTTCTGAACCAGCAGAAAATATGACCATCAATCTCTCTCCTTGCACAGCATGATACAAGTCCATTCACAACCCTCTGCTCATTCACTCTGTCATGGATATGAACAGAATTTCTATTTATTGTTACTATCCAGCAAAGAAGAATTCCCTGAAGAGATTTCACATCCAGGGAGGCAAAAGCTAAAGAACACTGCAGCTTTGCCTACCACACAGTGAATTCAACATACTGAACTCTGGCTTTGGACAGGAGCTAAGAGGATAATGAATGATAGAAAACAGAAAGGGGAAAAAAAAAAGTTTAAAATTGGTCTGTTCCAGCAGATATTCTCCTAGTATTCATAAGGATGAGGTAAAAGGGGTAGTTTCCATTCTGCCTCCAAACTGTGCTTCTTGCACAGATTGTAAACAGGAATAAGGACTAAACTACTGGATCAGTTCTAATTATTCAACAATTACAGAAAGTAATTCAAAATTTCATGAAGATTTCCTTTGTGAAAGAGATTCATCTGCTAGAAAGCACAATGTGTATGTGTACAATAGTTTCTTCAGTCCAGCACATCCCAATCAATTTTGTGCTCTCTGCATTCCCTATTTCAACCTTATAGCTGACTCACACCCACATCTTTAAAGAACAGCACATTACTAAAGTTTGCTTTATGAAATAACAAAAATGCATAACAATGCACACAAATTACAATTGCTTTGGTAAATTATTTTTCCCTGAAAAGAGAAAGTAGAAAAAATGCAAAACAGACCAGGATCATTTTTCTCTCTTCAAGACTTCTGGAAAATGCCATTTTGATTAACTCAGGAATTATCCACATATTCACCTGGGATTTGCATTGGATTAAAGATTCTGAGCTAAAAAATTAGATTTACATCACTGACAGAAGATGAAGATGCAGCAGTCCAGCATTTTGGTCAATAGGTTGGTGTTCATCCAAGTTCAACTCTAATTTTTACCTAAATAAAGAAGATCTGAATACTTTCCTTCCACTCAGTAGAAAGAAAAAAAAAATAGAACTTTGACTTGCCACCTCCCTCATAAGTGCTCCTAACAGAGCTTGAAAGAAAAAGACACCACATCCATCATATCCTTTCATCTTACTCCCAGTGGATGCAGAAATGTTTCCCATGTATTACAGGAAGGCTGTACCTATCACACTCATTCCCATAACAGCAGCAAAGCCTGGATTTCACTGCAAATTGAGCTGTGCTCAGAATGGAACCCAGAAGTTTCTACCTGCCAATTCCAGTTTGCAGCACTCTAAAGTCATGTGTGTGTAAAGGGACAGAGCCTCTGAAGGATTAATAAAACTGAGCTGTGTCACAAATACTGCATCCAGGTAAAGCTTGTCTAGCACCTGATTGTCATTCCCTGTAGCAGTTCCAAAAGTCCCAACTGTGGCCCTGTGCAGAGCCAGGAGAGTTTATTGCACCCCATTTGGTCCCACAGTGAACTGTAGACATGTCCTCCTACTTGGTTTTGGCACAGAAATTCACATCCCCATAAAATAAAATGGCAAAAGATGTAGAGGTCTTTGTGTCCCCATTGACACCAGGGCTAAGGC
Source organism: Brachypodius melanocephalos (assembly GCA_013398615.1). NCBI lineage: Eukaryota > Metazoa > Chordata > Aves > Passeriformes > Pycnonotidae > Brachypodius > Brachypodius melanocephalos. The sequence continues at coordinate 17,551,138 of VZSR01000247.1, forward strand.
AAGGATTTAGAGCATAATATCACAAGTGTTTGAAGAAATGTTACTGAGACCCTGTCAGGTAATGAAACTCAGAAAAATCCTCAGCACATAAAAATTGCTTTCACAAACATCCAAGCCCACTAAATAAAATAAAAATCTGAAATGAAACAAGATACTCTGGAATGACCTTGAGAGCTGCAATCTTCCACTCTGTCAGATAGCTGGAGCAGCAAATCACAGAAACATGATCAACATGTGCAAAGTGTCCCATCTACAGACAAAGACTTTCAGCAGCAGGGTCCCCAAAAGAGGCAACATGAGCCTTTTTCTGTCAAACCCTTCATTATGAAACATATGAGCTAAAAGCCAAGGGAAACCATGCAGTGCACTGCAAGCAGGAAATGCTGCTGAAGGGATCTTGAAACGATGAATCTTTCAAGATGCAAAAGGACATCAGACTCCTATCAAAGCTGGGTGTTAGTAATCCTAAAGAAGTCAGAATCTCCACTTGACTGGAGCACTGTTCTACTGCTTGCACTGCTCTGATGAATTCAGCTCTGGTTGTGCTTTGACTGAGCCACTTCTTCTCTGCTTCTCCCCCTACAGCAACAATTTTTCCACCATCCAGAGTGACTCAGTGCCCTTATTTCTGTTGGGAAAAATTCTACACTGAACACACACAAACTTTGTTATCAGCTTAAGGACTTTTCAGTTTTCAAGTAGGATTAAAATACATAAAACCCATAATTTGCCCGTGATCTTCTGCAGACATTCAAACAGATGTGAAAAGAGTACAAACGTCCCAGAAAATCAGAACTAAAGCATATCCACTGTTTTGCTGATATGGATTTTTTACACAAAGCATAGGAGAATAACTGAGTTCCAGATCTGGTAATCAAAATGCCTAAGTAATACCTAAACTTGAGGGCTCTTGAGCTGTCCATATAATACAAGCCAGTATGTGTGTCCGTATAACACTTACTCAGACCTCTATTGTGTCCATGAAACCACACTGGCCAGGCAAGCATGGAAACCTTTGGTGACAAACACCTTCTCCCTTCCAATAAATAGAGAGTTATTTAAATTAGCAGAGCTAGTCCTAATGCTTGCTCTATTATCTCTACAAGCAGTAAAATCGTTTTACAAATCCAGAATAAAACAAAAGTGATGCCTTGAGCTTGCATCACAAGGATCACCATGACCAGTAACTCTGGGTGTGATTTCCTTCCTGAAGAAGAAAGTTAAAGTTGATCTCATTTCAGAACTAAAGCATAGTAAAATTGCTGTAAGACAACAACTGAATCCATCACTGTTACATGTCCCAATGGTTTTAAAAGAGTAGGAGACAGATTATGATCTCAATTATCCCAGACATTGTAACTTGGTTACTTTTGCTTCAATTGATAGGATTATCTTGATGCTCTGTCAGTACAACTCCAGAGCTACACCACTCACTTGTGTAGGATTATCACTAATGCATGCTTTTAACAAGATGAGATATGGTAGATTTCTAGATAGTTTTACCCTCTGTATGCATAATTCTGCATCTAAATTCACTGTAAAAGTGTGTCCTTTAAAGCGGATAGCTTTTTTATTTGAAATTTGTGTCATGAAGCTGCTTTACTTGCAATTGGTCATTATTCTTAATATACATGCAAGCAGAAGTTCCAATAATTTCACACATCAGATCATGAATGCATGTGAACAGCAGTATGGATTTCCAGAATGGAGATAGGAATTACAGAATTATAACTGAACACAAGAAGCTCTGGCAGAGAGGAATAATCTCTATGCATTTGCTGCAGCTGTTTTGTTAACCTGTGTCTATCCATCACTTTCAAGATGACTGAAATAAGCAGATTACCTACTTCATGGCAATAACAACTTTAATGGCACCAATTACCTAAAATCTCAGAAGTTATCCAAACTGTTTGAAATGGCAATACTTCCCCTTTTTTTACTTTCTTTTATGTCAAAGAAATCTCACAGGCATTTCAGAAAGTCTCTGTGCTCAACGCAATGTGCCTGTCCATGGGCTGAGGTGCAGGTTTCAGCCTGACTGGATAACTGATTAACAGCTCCTGGTGTCTGCTGTACACTAATTTCTCTTGACCACACATTCCAGCCTATTAAAAGTATTGTTATACCACAAAAACCAAAAATCATTCCCACATTTTCAGACCAAGATTCATCAAGCCCACGCTTATCTTCAACTCTCCCACAATGGATTATAAAGGTAAAACAAACTCAGCATGTTCTCCCAGTTTTGTCTGCAAACATTTGAGGGACTTCCTAATCTGGCTAACATCTTTAATTTACTTCTTTAAAGACCTAAGGATGAACTTATTCTCCCCTTGTGTTTTTTGGTTTTAGCATTAACATCATTACAACTGAAGATTTTCTGTGAATTTTGGTCTGGAGTCAGGAGATGACTTGAGAATCGGATTCATTGTGGATGCACTCACAGATCCCACATGTAGTTTGACAACACAAGGGTCAGTCATCTGCCTCTGTGGGCAATGGAAAAGGAAAAGCACTTCCAGAGACAGACCCAGAATAGTAAGTTTAGCTTCTGTTCCAAGTTCTCCTGTGGAATTATACGTTTTAGGGTCCTTGGAGAAAAATAGGAACAGCAGGCAGAAATCCCTTTCTGAAGAAGCCACTTTTCCATCCTTCTTGGTCCCAAAACAAAACAAGGCAACCTTCCTTTTTAAAGAAATGTCTGATACTTTTCATGGTCTTTTCCTGATTGCATCAGTCTGACAATTCAAGCTCTCTTGATTTATTCTGCTTGCAAACGACCTATCTTAGCTTTTATCCTTTTTCATTCTGATTTTTCTCCTTCTTGTGAACAACTGATAAACTCTAACAGTGTTCAACAATTGTCTGTAAACAAAATTCACTGTTTTATCACTCCTCTGTACAGTACTCTGGAGTGCAGGATTATATTCCTCCAGGGCAATGGCCTTTCTAAAGAATCTTCCCAGAGGTTACAAATACTGATTTATAACTAAGAGAACTTCCCCTAAAACATGATACAGAGTGTAATGTACAAAGCACAACATATTTAGGGAAATTTTTTTCCTTTGGTGGCATGTATATACTGCTGTGCCAAAACCTCAAGTCAGAAATTAAAGAAGCAGCTAAAAAACCTACAAAAAGTAGCTTCATTTTCTAACGAAAATGCTATGAAACACACACCCCAGAAAACCTCAAGAAAATCCTGGAAACAATTCAGACTCTTTCTATGAAACACCAACTTTCAAAAACTTTTAGTGTTTCAAAGGGGTCGTTTTTCTTTCTTTCTTCTTCTCAAAGACATACTGCATATATAGAAAAGATGTGAGAACACCCCGTTGGGAAGCCTACCCTGTCAAACCCTCATCACCTGTACAATAGCTTCTTGACATGAATTACCTGACACCTCACACAACTGCAAAAAAAAAAAAGGTGGAATTTTAGTCACTGGGAAAAAAAAAATCATGTAATCTTAAACTGGAAAGAAGAGAAGGCAACAAAAGAAATCATTATTACCAATTTTTCTGATAGGTCATGGGTAAAGTAGCAAGTGTGAGGAGAAGGGTCACATTCAGCTCTGGGGTCCGAGTACAGGACCCAAGGCCAGGCTGGATGAGGCTCTGAGCAACCTGGTCACTGTTGGGAATATCACATGGGAGATGTCTCTGCCCATGGCAAGGGCTTGGAACTCAATGAAATTTAAAGTCTCTTCCAACCAAAACCATTCTATGATTTTGTCTTTCTCCCAGTTATGTCCTATGAAGTTCAGAGAAGATAATGAGTCCTCTCTACAGGTGGGGCTTGTCACCACAGCTTTTTGACCCAAAGGAACTGGTGGGCACATGAAGGCTGAGGGCAATTTGCCGCAAGAGCAGTGCTAGAGACAGACAGGAGAATTGCCAGCTCCTGAAAAAGAGTTTTTATTTCTTTCACTCTCCTTTCACAGTTTTGGGGTTTTTTTCAGCACAGCCAGAAAGGATTTCACACCAACAGTGACACATATCCTGCTTTTTCCATATATGTGTCCTATCAGCCCACCTACAGTTATAAAACACCATTCCCAACAGTCCTGAAAGGTCACACCTACTAATATTCTCACTTTCCTGTTTGAATAATTTTCTGTTCATTGAAAAAGGCATTCCACACTCGTGGTTGGACAGCATAGAACAGACTCTTCTCATGCTATTGTGAACCTGGAGTAGCTGAAATGTGTTCACTGTATTTAGTCCAAATTTACTCTCTTATCAGGACGGCTGCATTCCTCTAGAATTAAATCAGAAAGGGAAGAAAAAAAAAAACACACTTATGCTGCAAAGGTACAATCTTTCACCCAATTGCTATGGAAGTGAGACCAAAAGGGGCATTCCTGAGACATATTCCACACTCAACAAGGATTCCCAACTTGATCCCTGAAGTAAGATCCCCTTAAAACCACCAGCTTGTTATGACTCACACATTAAGCAATTCAGCACTGTTTTCATACACAACAGGATATCTCCCTTTCCCTATTTTACCAGATCCTTTGTTGAGAAAAGGGTGCAGAATAAACTTCAACACCAAAACCTTTAAGCTCCCAGCACTTTGACATGAGATTGACAGTAAAGAGAGAAAATAAGTTGCTAAGAGATGAATTTCTCAGCTATTTAACTGCCAAATATTTGATATTCCAGGATTAACTCCATACTACTGACAGGCTCCTTTTCCTCCAAAACTGCTGCCCTGTGGAACATTTCTGTGTCATAAAATTTGAATGCAGGTAAAACCTCTGCTGCCAAACATTTGTGGGAAAAAACTATAGTGGAAAAGCAACACTGAATTCTGATTTTAAGTCCCTGATTTACATGTCTTCAACTTTGCTGCCAGCCCTTGTCCTGCAGCTGTAAGCCACTCTGCTTTCTGAAATTTTAGCCACTAAATCCCTAGAACTCATATTCTGGGTAAAGTGGAGCAGAAGATGACTTTCAGTAATAAAAAATTCTGCTAACTGCGGTTATTTTTCAGGTACACAGTGCCACTCCTAACAAGAAGCCCAAAATTGATGTTTTTCTAGACCTCCATGCATCTGCCATTCTGAGAGCAGTGAGAGCAGACAGAGCTGACACAGGGCCCTACAAGTACACAGAACTCTTACCACTTCCTTGAGCTATGACCAGAATTCACTTCAGATAGCAATAGATTCGCTTGTCTCAGTTACCATCAGCAAATGCCTTAGGAACAGCTTGTGGACCACTGTGGTCATAAACCAGACACTTGAAAACCACTTGTCTGAAGTTGTGTGTCACTTTTCTGTGTTACTAGGAAGGTTAGAACTGGTTTCTCCAGCAGTTAAATTATTTCCTGTATTGAACTCTAGTGCCCAGTTTCTGACCCAGAAAACAGCAAAGAATATGTTCAGTGCTGCAATGAGCCAATCAGTCCTGCAACTGCAAGTAATTTCCTCTATGCTAGTGGAAAAAAATCAGGTCAATCAACGAGTTCCTCCAGTTGTCACTCATGGAAGGAGATGTGTCAACACACAGGAAAGCTAGGAAGAAAATTTGATCCCAACTCTGTCACAAGTGAGATCTTGGAGAACAGAAGACTATGGAGAAACATTTCTAGTTTGTGGGGGTGGTTTTGTCTCTTGAAGATAAGTTTCTCGCTCATTTACAAGACATGGCCTTCACCTAAGCAAATTTAAAGTGTCCCTCCATTGTACATGGGAATGTTCAGTCTTACCAAATGTAGGAGGTTTCTTTTCTTTGCCCACACAGAAAGCAGCATCCTCATCATGATGAGGATAGAAACAAATAAATCAAATCTTTGTATCTTTAAACAACTGTGCTGGATGGAGGATCCAGTAAAATAGAAAGCATGAACAGCAAGATTTTCTTAAAATCTTCACTTATGTTGCTATAATATTTAAATATTGAATGTAAGTTGAATGACAGAATCTTGGTTTATAGCCAGGAGGGCTGAAACCATTCCATATCAAAACTATGCAACTTCAGCAATGTCTTTAAAAGTCCCAGTTTTAACTGTAAAAATGAGATTTTATAACACTTGAGAGTATCAATGTATTTTAATGATTAACAGAACATGTTTTCCTTTCCCTCCATAATTTTCCTGTGTTCACTTTTTAAGTATGTGTGTCAAACATTCAGCTTGTCAGATAATATGATAATAAATGGCATACAATAACTGCACAGCACTCAAATTTCATCAAATCTTGGCCAGCAGAACTAAAAACATCTAAACAAAGGAAACATCAAGCAGATCACAAGCAGAAGCTACTTGGGATAACATTTGAAAACAATAGTGCACCACTAATTTATACCAGCTGTGAATCCACAGGGAAGGAGCAATAGTGGTGGGAATTAAAATATACAGAAAAGCAACAAAACTGATGCAAGGTTTTGTGGATTCTCATGGAATCCTTCAGAAAATATGAGAAGGTGCTGAGCTTCCTGTCCATGGTTTCTCAGATTCAGTGCTCAGAAGAGATTACCTATAAATACATCAGTGCACAATTGTTACGGGCAGAAATATAGCTTTTTTGACTGTGCTGGGGCTTTATTAGTAAAACATGAAGTATTGAAGCTAGCATGATATGAGAACACAGGAAAACACACTTTTATTTTTTGTATTTATACCAACAATGAAATAGTAGCCCTTGAGCTGCTTTTGCCAAAAGTACTTTCAGCAGCCAGTGCAATTCAGCAGTTTATCTGGGCTGGAATTAGGGAACCATAAAACAATAACTGCATGTGAAATTCTTCTGTAAGTATTTATGTTTAGAAAATTAAAATTTGCATTTGTGTGGTTCTCCCAGGAGCCCTTTCTAGTTATTTGTTTGTCTGTGTCCTTTAGCAGTAATCAACAGTTCTTGGGTGCATTTCTCAGCAGTATGGGAACAAGTTCTACAGGGGTGTGGCTATACCAGCTGACTGGTGATAAAGAACCCCTTCCTTTTTTCCTTCCTTCTCATGAACTGCTCTACGTGCTGCTTATTTTACTGGGCATCTCCTGAAGCTTTATCTCCATCACTGATATTGGGAAGAGCACAGATACTGCTGTATCTATACTCTATTACAATCCTCAGTACTGAAAGGACCAACCATTTTACCAAAAGCTAATGGCACTTGAGAGTCCAATCCCTGTAAGTTATATCTATGAAAGAACGGAAAAAAAAATCTCTATAAGAAACCAAACAAATATTTCTGCGCTCTTCTACATCAACAAATGCAAAAAATGAAATATTTGAGTAAGTATAGCAATGCTTCCCAAGCCTCCTTCTTCCTCAACAATAATTATCTGTTTTCTTCACAAACCCACTTCTTCAAATTTACAAAATTCATGTCATGATAAATGTTATCTTCTTTCAAAATTACAGGTGTAGCAAGTGTCTGTCTTAAACAATCTGTCTGTACTTTTAACTTGTACTATGATTATAACTTGACTAACAGAGCAGAGCATAACAAACCATTACAAAATGGTTTCCCTCTAACTTGAAAATGTGAAGTGCTGCTCAACACAGGAATTTTTTGCCTAATGACTACTTTGCCTCTGCTTTCTTTGTAAAGTTGCAGGGTTTATAATTAATTATCAAATAAACATGATAGATATGTTCAAAAAATAAAGGAAGAATCCATAATACTGGAATTTATAAGTGATAGATGATGAAGTTTATCCTAAAGTTCTCAGTTCTTTGGATCTAATACTTGTAAAAATGTGTGGGTTCCTCAATTTTCCATTGCAATACGTTAATTGTCTCAGGTGTTTTCAGAATGAATTAACTGGAAACCAAGGATATACAATAGATGAAAGGGGTTGAAATCAAACCCACCAGAGATCTTCATGTTTTGAGCACAGAGCAATCACCAACTCCACTGAAGACCACTGAACATTTCAGCCACAAAAACCCAACCAAGCAGAAGAGATCAGCTCTCATTTTCGCTGCCAGCATCCACAGACTGTGTGAGACACCCAGAAAATGTGAAGAGCTCAGCAGTCCTACAGGGTGATGGAGATGCAGCTGTCAGACACTTTTCACACAGTTTCTGGAAGACAAAGCGACTGGTGGCTGGCTCCAGTCAGCAGGAAAACACTGGATTAGAGGCCATTTCCTCTCCAACCAAGATGAATTCCAGCCTCTGGCATTTGCTCAGCCTCTGGCATTTGCTCTGGTCAGACTCTGATGCTTGTAATTAATTAAACTAATTTGTTCACAGTAAGCATCCAGCCCTGCAGCAGTGAACAAGCAGGAAGAACAATGAGATGCCTTCCGTTTTCACATGACAGGACTCAGGTGAGACATTCTTTTCTAATGACAGAACACAAGTTTACTCTCTTTTTCGCCCCCTTTTCTTGTGAAAGGCAGTCCTTTTCTCTAAGCCATCCTAGAAAAAATCTCCAGTTTAAAAGTCTATTTCACTCTATCTACAGAGCATCTGCTCAGGAAGGAGGAACACATGAGACTACAGGCAAAAGTAGCTTCAGAAAATAAGGATAATTTAATAAGTGAAAACAAGTGTACTCTTAGAACACCAAGTGAATCAAGTTCCAAGATGGATGTTGAAACCAGTTGAATTTTAAAAAGGAATCAGTTAAATAGGGCCCACAAACAGCATTCAAGATTTTTTTTTTTCAGATCTCACAAGCAAACAATTATTTGTTGGGGACCATAAAATGCAGTGAACAGATTTGTATGTTATCGGGACAGTCTTAGCAAAGAGGTGGACTGCAAGCAAAAATTTGTTGCCTGTATCACAAAGCACAGAAGTCAAATAATACTCAGAAAGAAGTTGCCAATAATAATTGAAAAATAAATATGCATATATATAAACACACACGAATATGGAAGTTGAGGATCTTGGATAGATTGAAGAAGAACTACAGTTATAACTCATTCAGCAGTGTCAATATCAGTCATTCCTGCTGTCAGCTTTGACAAAACTCACACTACAGATTCATATCAGGCAATTTATCAAAGAAGTGTCCATCAGACAATCATTATGATGGGGTCAAAAATTTCTCTGCAAGCCATCATTATCACTTAGTGTATCAGCCAGCAACCTGAATACTATCTGAAGTATCAGACACTGATAACTTGGTATGTATGGCAGGCCCTTCAACCAGCAAGCCATGGTGATAGCTTTGAGTCATCAACTATTCAATATTCCTTCTGCTCTCCAAATATTTATGTACCTTTACATTCCCAAGCACTCAGAAGAACCACTGCTAATAGCAGATAGCTCCATTTATGTAAATTTGCTACAACAAAACAGAAATTGCAAATAGGAGCTAAAATAATCAGGATCAACATTTATATGCATAGATAGGAACAAATTGTGGAATGAATGTTTAATTCCATGTTCTTCCACTGTGGCATTAATCAGTGAATGCATAGTAGTTAAGAAATTGCTTCTGCCCATCAGTCAACACATCTGCTTTTGAAGAAAGAATTGAACTTTTACTTTCCTGGCAACACCAGTAGACCCTGTCATCCCCATAATGGCTTCTACTAATTGCTTAGACAGTTGACATGGAAATTCCTGCAGATCAGACTATATATAAAGAGATTTGAATTCAATTACCAGAGTGGGAGCAGGTAAAAACTACCCTGCTTCATGATGTAAAAGCTGCTGTGTCACCACAGTCAGGTTATTTCAAGCAACAGTAATTTTATAACACTTTACCTAAAGAGAATTAAGAATGTCACAGAACACTGGGAAAAAGTGTTCATGTGAGAGACCACAGATACACAGCTTGGAGTAAAGGAGTGGATACAACACTTATAGACAGACTACACAAGGAATTCAAGCACACACACTTCATCCTTCAATTGGTAAAAGACATGAGATATATTTTAAAAGCAACAAGTACAATCAAGTTGACCTGCCCAATTTTTTGTACATAAATTTCTCTTAGTAGTTAAAGAAGGTAAATACCATTTTCTTCCTTTTTACAGATGGAGAAATGGCAGGCAGTGTCACTTGGAAAATAACACACAAGGTCTTAGCAGAGCCTGGAAGAAAAATGAGTGGGACTTTCTGGTCTCCTTCAAATTAATAGGAATCTCATAGACTTAAACAGGTCTAGCTTTTTCCTGAGAACATATGAATCTTACATTCAGGGCACTGTGATGTTATAACATTACACAAAATAATTTTCCAGTGAGCTGCTAGCTTTATGTAACCAACCATGCAAAGAAAGAAAATTAAAAATGGAATTAATACTCAAGTTTTAATGATACCAGCAGTCCCTACTGTCACACAACAGCAGTAGCACAAAGGGTGAGAGGGGACAGAGCTGTAACTGGCAAACAAAAGGCAAAAACTGTCTTTCTTATTCATAAGTAGATTAGTGAAAAATAAACCACTTAAACACCCAAAGCCTGCTTTATGAACTCGAGCATTTATTTACATAAATACTAGATAGCTGCTGGTATGAATTGTTTTCATTTGGATTGTTTAAATGTGAGGATCTCTAGCATGAAGGGCAAACCACCAGCAGAAGTGCTGTGAGGCTCTGCTTTTACACCCGTATATGACTCACTGACTGGGGACA